>PVJC01024792.1:0-25237 GCA_004026665.1 Murina feae | reverse complement strand
TCCCTAGGAGATGGCCTGTCCCCAGGAGGCGGGTCAGAGGGTGCCCAGACTGCCTGTCTTTCACCCAGGAGCATCCAGGGAACTGCTAAGTAGGATCAGGGTCTGCAGCAAGCTGGCGTCCTGCCTGCTAGCTCCATCCTCTCTGAGGTCGGATGCGGCTGGAAGTGAGGACAGCTCTTGAGGGAGGAAACATGGGGGAGGGAAGGGCGATGTAAACATGAGGAAAACCACAGTGACACTCCCACTGCAGGTGGGGGAAGCAAAGGCATACAATTTGGAATTCTTTAGATTCTAGACAGTCTTGGTGCCCCAGCCCTGGACCCGGCGGCGTTTCTGGCGGAGGTTAAGGATCTAAGAGAAGCTGAATCCGAACCGTTAGTTAGAAGGTGCCTTCTAGGCCATGGAGCCTAACAGGCTGCTGTCCCTGCACCTCCCACACGGCCTCCTGCCCCACAGCCCCGACGAGGACGACACACTTTTATGGATGCAAACAGGGTGACAATATAAAGTAAACACTTGGGCTTTAACTACAGTTGTGCCCTGTCCAGGAGCCTGGTGTCTGAGCGTCCCCCAAGCCCTGTCCTCATCTGCCAGCCCCAAGGCAGAGGCTCACCCTCCCGCCAGCCTGGATGGGGTGTTTGGATAGTTGTGTGACCTGCCCCCTCCACCCCTACCCCAGCCCCCCAGCCCCTTTCTGGAGCCCAGCAGGTGAGGCAGGGGGGACCAAGGGGCCGATAAGGAGAATGTCCTCAGCATTCACAGCCGGGGTAGCTGAGCGGATATTGATTTGGTCTAAAGGAACAAAGGGACCCGTTAAACTTCGGCTGTTAAATCACTCAGCCTGCAGCCAGCCATCTCCGCGGGTGGGCAGGGGACCTGGCAGGCAGGAGGGAGCTGGGGTTGGGGGGCGCCAGCTAGGGGCTAGCACACTAGTAGGGGTGTTCTTAGACACCCTGGCTCTACTGTACCAGCCCAGGGCCGAGACAGCCTGGCTTGTACCTCTGCTGCCCTGATGCCCACAGGCCTGAGTCCAGCCACACTCCACTTCTTGGCAATCTCTGAGCAAACTTGCTGCTGTGCCTTGCTCATGCAGATTCCTCCCTACCCATCCACCCCCCACCCCCTCCTCCATCTCTTAGAATTCTGCTCTGTTTTCCAAATGGCACCTCCTCCATGAAGTCTTCCAGATTTCCACTCCATATCCCCAACACCCTGAAAGAAGTAGGCTTTTCTTTCCCAAACCCCCAAGACTGCTTGTCTCTGACCTCAGTCATCTCTGCTACACTGACTAGGAGTGGTGTGTGGGTCCACTGAAGGGGGACACATGTGCTCCACCCCCTCAGACTCCACACACAGTTGGGTCCTGGGAGTGCAGGCACCCAAGTAATGGTGACTTCTCAGCACAGGAGGACAGAGCAGGAAGGGGTTGTCTGAGCAATGACCCGATGGTCATGGGGAGGGGGCACCTGATGCCTGTTCCTCAACCAGAGCTTCAGGTGCCTGTGGCAGGTGTCAAGAAACGCTAATCTTGAATTGCTCCCTCTCCCTCGAGTGTGACACCCTGTCCGGCCATTCCACTGCCTCAGAGTCAAACTATGGGCTCCGAGGAAGGCCACCTGCATCCTGGGAGGCCCATCGCGGGCGTGGAGTCAGGCAGTCTGGGACTCAAATTTCTGCTCTGCCACTTAGGGCTCTGTCATCTTGAGTCAGCCGCTTCTCACTCTAGGCCTCGTCAATAAAACAGAGATATGGGCCCTATCCCTCCTAATGGTCGTGAGAACCAAACAAGACACATACTGCAGAGACCCAGAGAGGGCCAGTGGCTGCCTGGAGCCACACAGCAAAGAGAGTGGCAAAGATACTAGGGTTCCTGTTTCCCAACCCCCCACCCCCACCCCCTACAGCCACTCTCGGGCCTGGGGTCCCAGGCTGGGCCTGCATCCTGCTGGAGGCCTGGTCTGTGTAACCTGGCAGCTGCTCCCCGTGACCTAAGGAACAACAGACCAGCAGCCTGCTCAGGGCCCGGCCTGCCCCCCCTCCCCACCCCCGGTTGTTCCTGTGGCCTGACCTGGCCTCCCCAGGGGGCCTTATCTGCTTATTCTCTCCTTTCCCACCAAGCTAATCTCACCCTCTTTTCAAGAGTTCCTGTTTCCTCTCTGCCGCCTCCTTGTCTCTCCCCAGGCCCGCTTCTCCCATGTCTCCGGCCGGCCTCCCACACTTGGTTCAGACGCTTCCTCCAAGCTGGTCCTGCTATCATCTTCAGGGAGCTCGTTCCACTTCTCGAGGGCTTTCCGGGGGGGCCCCCTTGTCGGAGACGGCTGCCCCTCACCGAGGAGGAAGCTGGAGCAGGCCTGGGTCAGAATCCTGCTGGTGACAAGCACTCGGGCACCACGGATCAATACCTGGGCCTTTTGAGTTCTGTGTGGCTGTTGGCCCCTGCAGGACTTCTGATGCAGTGCTCTGAAGATCCAAAAGTTCATGGTACCCAGGGTTTATGGTTCTAAATCAATGGCCACGACAAGATCTGAGACACTAGAGCACTGAGGTCCTGGATTCACCCAGGAAAAGGCCTCAGCACTGCCTCATCGGAGTGCAGGCCCAGCCCAGCTCCGTGCTTACAGCCCTGAGCTGGCCGGAGGAGCAGTGCAGGGACCAGCTCTCCGCCACACCCGGGTTGCTCAGCCCCTGCCCAGCCAGAAAGGGGCAGGGCTTCTTTGCAGGCCCAGGCACTGGCCAGCAGCAGGTGCATAAGGCCCAGAGTCAGGGGCCCAGGTAGGTTCCATCCTGTGCCAGAAATAGCCTTCTGCCTTCCATGCTGCTCAGCCCACGCCTATGGAGTGAGGACGTGTGAGAAGGAGTTTGGTGTCAGACACACGTGGGTGCCTGGCCCTGCCCTGCTATGAACTTACCGGGAGATCTAGGCCAACTGGCCCCTCTCAGAACCTCACTTTTTCTCATCTGTCAGATGGTGATAACCATATGTACCCCCTGGGGCCTTGTGTATTTATGTTTGTCATAGCACACAGTAGGTGCACAATCAAGGGTAGCATTTATATTATACGACCACTCTTTCTGAGAGTCATTCTGGGTTCTTGGTTTGGTTGCTTGTCTTGGACATCTTCAAATGCAACATTTTTTAAAAATTACTTTCAAATCTAACATTTCCAAGGCACGTATTCGGCCTTGAGTATACCACCCTCAGATCCTGGGGCCCCACAGGTGGATGGGGCTGGTCCCAGCTCATGAGAAGGCCCAGGCAGATAGGGGAGACAGATACAGACACAGCACAGAACTCCACAAAACGCCTCTGCTCAGTGCAGCGTCAGAGCGGAGTGCAGAGCAGAGTGCAGTGGCTGTGGGAACCCAGAGAAGGTCCAGCCTGAGGGTGGTCAGGAAAGCTTTCTGGAGGAGGGAGCCATTTACATGGGCCTTGAAGGGAGAGCGGGCTGTGGCTGCCTCTGCGATCATGATGCCAAGGCTGCTTTGAGGTTCAAAGGGTGGTTGGGAGCCCGAGAGCCCTGGGGAAGGCTCTGTGGAGACGGCTGTGAAAGCTGAAGCAGACACGGGAGGCAGAGGAGATGCCCGGGGACTTGCTGGAAAGGCGGCTGGAAGAATCACGAGCCCGAGGGAAGGGCTTCTACACCAGGGCCGGAGGCTGAGCATTGGTTTTGTGGGCCATGGGGAGCCAGTGAAGGCTGTAGAGCAGGGGCAGCCTGGGCTTGTGAGAGTGCACGTTCCAGGGGCTTGCTCCATGGAGGCTGAGGAGTTACTGTAGAGATGCTGGTGGGGGCCCGCCCTGGGATGTCCTGAAACCGCACCACTGGCCCCCAGCCCCTTATCAGCTCCGCGACCACAGGAAGGCCCTTTCCTGCTCGGAATTTCCTCGTCTGCAAAACAGATCACCAGGAGACCCATCTTGAAGTTCCTTTCAGCCTGTGATTCTGTCGCTATGGCCACCTCCGCTGCGCACTTTCAGGCAGGGACTTGGAGGATGGCCACACAGCCCGCTCTCCTCCCATCCTGTGATGGGCCCAGCCTCGGAGTGCATTCATGTCACCCACCCAGGGTGTCTGCTTCACGTCACTGAGTTCTGCCCAGGCTCCAAGCTGCACTGTCCTGCCTTTCTGGGTCCCGTCTCACCTTCACCTTCTCCCAGGTGCACAGAGTCAGTTTATAGCTTCTCCTTACATCCGCTGTCTCATGTGGGCCCAACAGTGACTACTAATGGCTACTACTTGGGGGACCTAGCATGGGCCAGGCCCAGGACCCTCTCCCTTTGTGCTCAGGGCCACACCCCCTGACAGGAAGTGAAGCTGAAGCTCAGAGAGGCAGTGTATGCACCGAGGGCCCATCTTCACCTGCTTGTAGCTGGGACCCCAGGGGTTCTCCCATCTCCCTGGCTGTTACTTCTCAGTCTCTGTGCCTCTTCTTCATCTCCCTGATCTCCGAGTGCAAGTGCCAGGCTCAGGCCTTGGGGCTCTTGCTTTTCTGTTCCGCCCTGAGTGCTGATGCCCACGTGTGCATCTCGCCCCCCCTCGCCCTAGAACTCCAGATTTGAACATCTGCCCATCGACTCAGTATTTCCACAGGGAACCGAATGGACATCGCCATCTCCGCCTGTCCAAGTCTGAATCCCGTCCTCCCTCACCCCATCTCAGCATTCTTCCAAGTGCTCGGCCAAACCCCTGCAGTCCTTCTGGGTCCTCCTCATCCTCACACCCCACAACCATGAAGAGAACATTTCTGAGAGAACGCCACGGGAATCCCAGCCACCAACCTTAGCCTCCACTACCCCGTTTTACAAATGAGGAAACATTGGCCCAAGGAGGGGGATGGCTTCCCCACAGTCACACAGAGAAGCCACAGGGTTAGCTGGAACCCGAGTCTGCGTCCCCAGCTTCCCTCTGAGCCTGGATTTCCCTTGAAGCTAGCTTAGCAGGTCTGACAACGAGGCCAGGCTGTGTGTGTCCCTGAGGAACAAAGAATCTGCCAGCTGGGTTTATGTTTCAAGACGTCTGTCCTTGCCCTTGACCAAGAGATCTTATAGGGAGACTAGGGCCAGAGCCTCAGAGCCGGTGGGGGCGCAGTTGTGGTGGGGGGGGGGGGGGGGGTTGACATCAATCAGAAGCCGCCTTGCCTGGAAACCAGAGAGCCAGGGCCAGCGCCAGGATTTTCTGAGCTCTCTTGAGGAGGCCAGAGACTGCAGGGGAGGGCTGGGCTCCTCTTAGCATTTATTTCATACAACTGTTTAAAAAGCTTGTTTAAAATATAGATCAATATATATGTGTGTGTGTGTATATATATATATATATATATATATATAATATATAAAGAGGAATTGAGGCAAGCCACCCCAAAGGAAAAAGCTATGTTTTATAAATATTTCTGTAGCTCCCACATCCCAGAGGAAGAAAACAAACAAAACAGAAAAACATTTACAACCCAAGCTAGTGGTTCCATGTGGTGGGCCCAGCAGGCTCGACCCTGGGGGCCTGGGGTGGGGGGGTGGGGGGGCTGGCAGCACCCCCTTCCTTCCCTCCTGGGCGGCTGGTCATCTGGCTGCAAAAGGTCAAGTCCATTCCAGTCCTGCCCATCCCATGCCCCCGGCTCCTTAGACCAGCCTGGAAGGCAGCAAGTGGGCACTGCAGGGCCTCGGGCTGCCAGGTTATTTTTAATCTTGTCAGTCCCCTTTGATGTCCCGGCCCTCCTCCTGTTCCCGGTGGCTTCCAAGTGGAAGCACCATGGCGATGGCTGGCATTTGGAAGTCACAAGCACACACCCACGCGGTGTCTCCAGGCCCCTCGGCGGGTGCCCGGGAGCCCCCGCGGGGCGGGGCAGGCCTCACTTGCAGACGTAGCGCTCGACCGTGCGCTCGCACCTGCGGCAGGTGACGTAGCAGCACCAGTGGTACTTGCAGTGGCACCGCTCGACCACGCGGTCTGTGTAGGGGTTGTAGCCGCGTCCACAGCACATGAGGTCGCAGCTGTCGCTGCCGTGGGATGTCTTGTTGCATTGCCTGGCGGGGAGGAGAGCACTTCCGTCACCGCAGCCCCAGCTCCCAGCCCGGCAGCCCGCAGCCTCCCGACCCCGGCTACAGACCGGGTCCGCAGGCGTCTTAATCTTTGGGAATGAATATTCAAGAACCCTCCTCCCCAAGGGCACTTCTCACTTTCCCCTCGATTCCCAATTTATCAAAATGCTGGGGGTGTTCTATTTCATGGAGGTGTCTTTTTTCCTGTTTCTTCCCCTTCTAAATTCTCAAAGGAGCCTCAAGTCACTCGAATAATCTTATCTTCATACTTAATCTTGAATTATAATGTGACGAAGGTAAAGATGGCTTTTAATATTAGAATCCCAGGAAAAGTTCTGACACAGATGAAACGGCACTGGGTGTGGACCAAGTGAGCGGCTGGCACGCTGTCCACGGGGAGAGAGGGTCTGCCACCCACTCGCCCCCTTCTGTGCCAGGCTCCTTTCTCCGGGACCGTATCTAGTTGGAGGCACGCAGGGTCCCTGGGTTGGGGGAATTATGATGCCCATTTTACAGATGGAAGCAGGCTCAGTGAAGGAAGGGCAGAGGCAGGAGGGAACAGCAGGAAGAACAGGTGCCCCCAGGGCCAGGTACTCTGGGCTCAAACCCCAGCTCAGCCCACATTGGCTGTGAGACTTCTGGCAAGTCACTGAACCTTTCTGGGCTTTGTTTAGTCACTCAACACCGTTGGTCTCCGCAGCCTTAGGGTGGCAGGAAGGGGGCAGAGTTAATTCTATTCTGGGTCCCTGAAAACATGGCCTCCTACCTCCGAGCCAGACAGAGCGAGAGATGGTGCCTGGAGGGGGAATTCAGGAGGGAGGGGCCTGGGAAAAGGGTCTGGTCCAGGGAAGACTCCAGGTCCAGGGGCACCTGGCTCTCAGGGACACGTGGCACAGGCTTGGAAGGGCCAGGCTTCAGGGGTGCAGGGGCCTCTGGAAGAGATGTGCCCAGAGGGCTGGGGTTGGGCATACTGACTGCTGAAGAGGCCTCAGTTCACCAGGTGGGACTCGCAGAAGGTGTCTTCCCCAGCAAGGGGGCCAACCTCTGGAGAGGTACCACCTGCATACATGCCCCTTACAGTTAAAAAGGCTCATTTACATCCACCCCCTGCACCCCCAAATCCTCTAACCGAGTAAAGCCTACATTTTTCCTCCTCCAGGAAGTCTTCCTTGATGCCCAAACTGGGGTAGGGCCCTTCCGTCACAATTTGAGCTCTTGATGTCTCTTCACCTCGCCAACCTCATGTAACGAGTGTGAGGAGTGTCTATGGTTGTACGCTACTGGGATATTGGGGCTGTTTGTTACTGCAGAAAACACTGACCAGTACAGATGTCTGCAAGGCCCATCCTCAAAAGAATGCTGAGCGTTGAGCATGGCAGGACACCTGGGTTGGGGGTGGCATTCTGAGAAAGTGAGGAAGGCAACTGGTGCTGTGCAATGGGCCTCCTTATTAGTAGTTCGGGGGCAAATCCTAGGGGTAGAGTACAGGAAGCTGGGGAAGAAGAGGCCTTGGAAGCCTGGGGGTGGGAAGAGGAGAGTGGCGACTACCGTTCATGAGCCTTTCCATGGGACTGACACTACCTAGCACAGAGGAGCTGCTCCGTAAGCATGAGTAGAGATCTCAGCAACCCTCCCAGGTCTGTGGTAGTGACCCCATTGCACAAAAGACAAGACTGAGCCTCAGATAAGTGAAGGGCTTTGCTCAAGGTCCAACATCCAGGAAGCTGCAGAGTAAGGGTGCAAACTATCTTTTCCCAACACACACACACACACACACACACACACACAGTCCCCCCCGCCTCCTGATGGATGCAGGGAGACCTTGCCTTTTCTCTGGGGTCTTTGATGGGCTTCCCCCAGCCCCGCTGGGTTCTAGAATCCTCCTTTCCCCACCCCATCAGCAGACCCACCCCGACTGACTCACTCTTTTCTGTCTCCCTAGCCTGACCCAGTTCCATCTTCCCTCTGCCCGACCCCCTCAATCTGGCCTCCAGATGGGAGCCTGGGCCTCCTCACAGAGCCTGCTGCCCTGGCCTGTGAAGACAGAGCCCCCCCCCCCCCAAGCCAGCCCCCCTCTCTTGGAGACAGGAACGTGGGCTGCGGAGGAAGCAAATGCTGGCTGGGCACCAACTATGTGCCAAACACATTCTCAGACACCCTCACTCTGGTTCAATACTCTTTTAACCCTGCAGAACACTCGTTTTGTGGAATGCTATTAGGGGCTCCTTAATAAAAGAGTTCCACAGCCAAACACCTCTGGGAAGCCCAGCTTGGGCAGGTCCTTCACTGCGGGATCCCTCGGAGCCTTTCCTATGTCCTCGTGCCTTGTGAATTGCCAGAAAGTTTCCCAAATGAATACGAGTGTGGAACTGTCTCTACTACAGCTTCTCAGGACTGGCTTCCTCCAGATCTATCCGGGAAATGCTGCTCCCCATCAGCTTTGCCTGGCACACAGTAGGTCTGCAGTCATTGTCGGCTCCCTCCCTCTCTCCTGTCCTGAGCCGGCTTTAGCAGCCAGGATGGGGCCAGCTGTAGGGACCTCAGCCCCAGCTCTCACACTGGGGCCCAAGGGGACAGATCTGGGGTCCAGGGGTGTGTGCATGCATGTGGGGGGACATGGGATCCCTCTTTTTTCACAGGATGCAGGCAGACCTCGCTCTCCTGCTGCCCCTCTGGAGCGTGGCTGGCCCAGTTCTGCCTCCACTCTGTGCAGACTTCCCACGTCGCCGTGGGCTGGCCACTGCTCCCACCTCCCCTTGTGCCGCAGGCCCTCGTTTGTCCAGTGAGCCAGTGGTATGACATTTAACTTTCACTTATTCATCTGGCAAACACTGACTGAGGCTAGCGCCTGTCAGTGTCTCTTCCCATCTGTCTCCCCAACCAGAAGGAAGGTGGGGTGGGAGCCTCTCACCAACCTCCATTCCTGAGGGGCCCCTGCCTTGGCGAGGAGCACCACAGCCATTCCCAGAAGCTCTGCCAGGTGGCATCTCCACTGAGCATTCCTAGGGCCACCTCTCCCAACTGGGAAGAGACTCCATTCCCTAAATGACAGCTGGCCTGACTGTGTGCCTGGCCCTGAGCTGGGATGGGGCATGTGTAACGTAGCTGACCCTTTCCTGTCGGGGAGCGGGAAAGCGGTGGGCCCTTACCTGTCTTGCGTCCCATGGGAGCCCACCTTCTCGTTTTTCATGCAGAAGTCAGGTGAGCTCTGCAGATAGACGAGCTCGGAGTCCTTCACAGGCCGAATGTCCAAGTCCTTGGGCACCAGGTGCTTGCGGGTGCCCATGGGGCGGTGCACTACCTTGGTGGCCGACAGGTAGCGGGTCTTCAGGTCAGTGGCCACGTCGCGAAGCTCCTGCAGCCCCTTCCAGCAGGTGCGGATGGAGCAGGAGCCAGATACCCCGTGGCATTTACACTTCATTTCCAGAGACGCACGCAGAGCCTGCGGACAGGGGAGGGCGTTGGGCTGGGTGGTCAGGGCCCCTCCCTGGCCTGCCCTGGGACCCTGCGCCCACTCCCCCAACTCCCCCCAACCCCATGAGTGCTCTCAGGGAGTCATCGCCCGCCTGCCTCCAGTGATAGGGCTTTTATATCTAAAGCTGGGAGTGTTATAGGTCCTCAGTTCCTCCTCCAAACTAGGGCGCAGCTGGGAGGGGCAGGAAGAGAGTGGCGCTTCAGGATAGTGGATGGCAGTTATGCAACCTACTGTACGCAGACGCTCTATCTCACACATGCTAGGGCTTAATCAGCACCACAGCCCTGCTCAGAGGTCTCGTCCTTTCCCCTTCAGTAAAAGGAGGAAATGAAGGCCAGACAGGCTAAGCCTCAGGCACAAGGTTGCACAGCCAGGATTTGAACCCAGTTCTGAGGGCGATTCCAAAAGCCACGGCTTTTAATTGTCCACGCTTTTGCACAAAACTGGTTTTACTAAATGCTGGGGTGGGTGGGGTGGGGAGGGGGGAATAATGGGGAAAGAAAAGGAAGGGAAGGAGAGGGGGAGGGAAGGAGGAAGGGAGGGAGAAAAAGCAGGTGAGTGCATGGGGGTTCCCTGGCCTGGCTGATCTGTCCCCTCCACTGCTGGTGCTCCTGCCAGGTGACTCTCAGCAAGCCACGTCACCACTCAGCGCCTCTGTCTTCCTACGTACAGAATCGACACGGAATTGTCACCTTGCTTAGTCATGAGAATGCAATGAAATGACATACATGAAAGCGTTTTGTGAACTATAAAATGTAAAGCAATATTGGTTTTGAAAAGTCAATCCAAGTAATAATCTGGTGGAGGGGGGAGGCTTGGGCTTTGGGGCTTGGGGAGACTCTGGCCCTGGCTTTGAAAGTAACTCTGCTCCACCATCTTCCCTGGGACTCAGTTTCCCCAGGTGAACCTGAGGGGCATGATTTAGATTCTTTCAATTCTGCCTTTTAACCCCCGCTGCTTTGCACACAGAACTCAGATCCGTGTGCCAGGCCGGCCCTCCTGCCTGCCTTGTGCAGACAGCTACAAGGCTTAGAGGTCCCCTATGCCTACTCGCTGCATCACAAAGATGGGGAAACTGAGGCACAGCGTGGGCAGGGACTTGCCCAGAATCACTCGGGGAGTCAGTGAGGACACTGGCCAAGGTCCCAGGGCTCCTTCCGCCTCACTTGTGCCTGGAAGTGGGGATGGAGGGAGTCTGTTGGGTATACAATCTGGAATGGGCTCAGGGAAGCCTGTGGAGAGCTCATGGATGAACTGAGTGAGGCCCACTGCAGGACACATTCAGCCTCCAAAGGCCGGAGGTACTTCTGAATCCTCAGGGAAAGGTAAGCTGTGTCCCCCGCTCAGCTGTGTGCTGGCCCTGAACACACTGTTTCTGAGATGCCATTTGCCCCTCACAGGCCCTGGGCTTAAGGCAGGGGCCCACTCCTGTTTGCAGACGGCCCCCAGAGGGGACAGCTCTTAGCATTGAGTCAGGGTGAAGTCGGATGAGAACCCTGTTTGGACTGCATGGAGAGGGCAATGGCTGTGCCCTTGGTAGCATCAGGTTCGGGCCTGGCCGTGAGTGGGAATGGGCTGGGTTTTTAGACTGGGGGCTGGGTCAAGGGCTCCTGCTGAATTTCCAAGGATGGGGGGCAGGCCCTCCCGGGTAGGGAGGCTGGAGTCCTGGGCTCCTGGCCGGGCTCTGCTACAGACTCACAGTGTGACTTGGCTTCTGTTTCCCCAATGTCCCAAGGTGGCTTGAACATCCTAGAATGCTTACACAAGGAACCAGTGAGATAGGGAGGTGAGGACAGGGGAGCCTCGGGTCTTGGAGTCCCACAGACCTGGGCTCCGTCGCACCCTGTGCCCTGGGTTGAGCCCCCTCAGCTCTTTGTGCCTCACTTGGTGCCTCTGAAAATGGGCCTCAGTGGGTTGCAGGGAGGAGGTCATGAGATGCCATCTGCAGCCGCACCCTGCCCCTCCGGGGCCCTGTTCTCCGTCTGCAGGAAGAGACAGCAGTTCCTCCTCACAAGTGGACTGTGGATCACATGGGAGAACACTCACCAAGCACCCAACACGGTGTCTGGCACACGGGTTGGTATAAAGGTGTGTTTTTTTTCATTGTTAACCAATAAAAAGGCCCATTCATTCACTTCCTCAATCGTTTTGTGGAATGAGGTGAGGAATTAAGGAAAAACTGATAACAGATGTTGGGGAAAACTGTTTTGGAGGTTAGGGTGGGTTTTGGATCCAGGAGGAAGTCCCCATTAGATCCCAGAAGGCAATTCCTTAAGCTAAAGCTCACTGCCCCACGGCCCCCTCCATGCCTCCTCCCCCACCCAGTGTGGGCCCAGAGCCCCAGAGGCAGAGCCTGAGAAGATGGCCCACAGGGACTCAGGAGCACCAACCCTCTCCCCCTCCCCATTGTATAGATGGGAACAACTGAGGTCAGACAGGAAGTGACTTGCATAGAGAGCTGATTGCCAGAGCCGAGGTGTGAACTCAGAGCTCCTGACTCCTAGCTCAGTGGCTCTTCTTCTCCCCCAACATTCTCCAGCCCAAAGCCCAGTGGCCCCCCTGCAGGAGGAGCCAGGCACACCCCACACAGCTGCAGAGGGAAGAGCTGGGGGAGGCCGGAGCCCATCAGTGGGGTGTCTCAGGGCCCACCCCCCGCCACCCTTCCATCAGGGCACACTGGGTGGCCTTTTCTGGCCGATTGGCACAAGCACAACCATCTGGGGTGGGTGGGGTGGGTGGTTACCTGTCTCCCCACTTCACTGTTGTGTAGACGCATCAGTTTATTGGCTTGGGATCCTGTTTTTTTCACCTTCATAGGAGCATCGGAAAACTTGGCCCCCATGAGGAGCCCGTAGCTGAGGTTGTCCGCACATCCTCCCCAGCGGTTCCCGGGCCCGGGTGGCTCACCTGGGACAGGGCCGCAGGAGCAGCCAGGCAGGTCACCGGAGGTGCAGGCCCGGGCGATGGCGTGGCTGATGGTGGCTGCTGACAGTGCATACACGAAGGCGGACTCCCGGGTCCCTGTGGGAAGGTGCATGTCAGCCATGTGGGGTGACTGAGGGATAGCTCCCAGCCCAGGCCTGAGGGCCTCTTCCTGGGCCCTCATCTGCTCTTGTGAAGTCAGGTGGGGTCAGGGGCTATGAGCAGGGTGGAGCAGATGGAGGACAGAGCTTGGGCCATTAACCTGTCACCCCTAAATCCTTTCACAAACACATACATGCACACTCACACGCACACACTCACACAGGACAGCAGAGCCCCCACGCACACAGGCACACCCTCACTCCCACACACTCATGCTCCTGTACCTGCCCCTGCCTGCCCTACACTCAGCGTTAGGGCTGCTTTAGAGAGATGAAGGCTCTGTCCCTGAGCTCTGCAAAGAGCTCATGATCTGATGGGCAACATGAGCGTTCAAAGAGCCCACTGTGAGTTGAAATGTTTCCCCCGAAAGATCTGCTCAAGTACTCACCCTTTGTACCTGTGAACTTGACCTTACTTAGCAATAGGGTCTCTGCAGTGTAACTGAGCTAAGAGGAGGTCACACTAGATCAAAATGGACCCTAATGCCATGACTGGTGTCCTTAGAGGAAGAGGGAGTTTTGGAATCAGAGACACACAGAGGGAAAAGGCCATGTGACAGGCCGAGATTGGAGTGATGCAGCTATAAGCCAAGGAGCATGAGGGTCTGAAGACCCTCCCCCGGCTCCTTCAGAGGGAGCGCAGCCCTGTCTACGCCTTGATCTCAGACTCCCCGCCTCCAGAACCATGAGCAACCCCCAGCCCTCATTCGTGGTACTTCGTGACCGTGGCCCTAGCAAATGCAGGTCAGTGTGCTTCAGCGGCAGGGTGGCTTGGCCTTGGGCCCGAGATCTGGCTCCATCTCTTTACTAGAAAATCACTTCCCCTCTTCAGCCTCCGTTTCCTGAACTGTGGAATGGGGCTGAGAATACCCACCTCAGGCTGGCTCTAGAGCTCAGCTACTTTGGGAAGAAAGGGAGCCTTCTCAAGTGCTGCACAAACATTAGCTGTGACTGTGCAAGCAGATTAGATCCATTAGGGCATTTCTGCCACAGAACGTCTCTCGATTGTACACACACTCCCCAGCTCCACCCCAGAGGCCACCTCCTCCAGGAAGTCCTCTCCACCTCCATTCATCACTTTGTGCATCTCGCAGCAACTTCAGTCGGCCTGGGCTAGTGTTCCCTGTGAACAGAAGTCTGCCCCGAGCGTGGTGGGTTCCATCACATTCTCGTTTCGCACTCCCCTTACCCTCCAGGAGCCTTCCTGGCGTCATTCTCCCCTTCATCTGTGCACTGGGGTACAAGGTGCATTTGTGCTGTCATTCAGGCTCCTCTGCGCTGGTCTATTCACTCGCTCTGTGTTTATTCATTCATCAGTTCATGCCTCCATACCCAGATCTATGATCCATTCATCCACCCGTCCGTCCATCCACACCTCTAACCTTCTGTGTATCCATCTATCATCCATCCGTTCGCTCATCCACCCATCACACATCCATTCATCCATCCACCCATGAATTCACCTACCTATCTAAACACAGATATTTATGCCTGAATTCATCCATCCCCACCTGCATGCAATCCGCAGGCCCTAGCAGCCTCTGCTGGCTCCCTACCTCTCTCCAGGTCAAGCAGGTAGTTGGGGGCCAGCTCGATGGAAGAGCAGTTCCAGCGCATGTCCGCGAAGGCCCTGCGGCAGGCCTTCATGACCTCGCGGGCGGCGTGCACGATGGTGTGCATGAGCTCCAGGTTGCTGCGGCACAGCTGCACCTGCGCCGACACCAGGCCCTCCAGCTGCTTGCAGTGCTGCGTCTGGTTCAGAGCCAGGGCTGTGGGTGTCTTGGACAGTGCCCTGTGCACCACCCAAAGGTAACAACGGTGAAAGGAAAGACAGGGTGTGAGGGCCACATAGCTTCCACCTGTTGGTCCTACTGGCCCCACCCTCTCCTCCATGGGCCCTGGAGCCTTTGCCAGAAAGAGCCAGGAAACCAAGAGGCAAAGCCCGGTCCCCAGCAAAAGTATGGCCCCCCCCCCCCCCCCCCCCCCCCCCCACGAACTTGAGTGCATCTGGGCCTCAGGCTCTCATCCGTAACACAGGATCACAACCCCCATCCTAC
Source organism: Murina feae (assembly GCA_004026665.1). Lineage (NCBI taxonomy): Eukaryota > Metazoa > Chordata > Mammalia > Chiroptera > Vespertilionidae > Murina > Murina feae. The sequence continues at coordinate 10,591 of PVJC01024792.1, read as the reverse complement.
CTAAGCTTTGTTATAATTCCACAAGCAATAAACAATTTTACAGTTTGAAAGGCACCCACATCCACTGCCTTTATTTAGTTCTCTCACAGCTGTGAATTCACTCCTCCTTACTTAGCATTCATTCAGCATTGAGCACTCACAGTGTGCCAGACACCGTGCTAAGGGCTGATTTTCATGATCAGCATCGTCATAATACACAGGAGGAATTAAGCATTTACTAAGCGCACAACATGAGCTAGGAGCTTTCCATCATTGCTTCAGCTCACCAGTTAAACTCGTTTACTAGGCTGTAAAGTCCCACACACATACAAGGGATTGCTATTCGAGGGTCAAAGAGCCACTCGTGTTGTGATAAAACGGACTTAGCCGTGAACTTGCTGTGTGAGCTGAGAAAAATCCCTGTGTCTCTGGGCCTCGGTGTCTGCACCTACACATATATTTCCCAGAATGGGGTCCAGTCCAGAGAGACCCTGAAAAAGGGGACCTGTGTTCAGGCCCAGTTAGGAACAGGATAAACTATGTCCCTGTGAAATGCTGCAGTGGAACAGCAGGCTTGGTTTCGTTTAACTCCCCGTCTACTGAGCACGACGTGCTGACCTCATCATGCTTTGGGAAACACTGGCCGGGGCGTCTCTACGAACCCTGGTGATGGGATAGGACCTAAGAGCTTCCCAGATCCTGTCCCTGGGCACTGGGATTCCAAGACCCCGGGACCAAGGGTCCATCCTGGATCTGCCTTGCTCCCAGGCCTCCTCTGAGGAGCAGACTCCCCGAGGCAGCACCTCCTCTAAGCGCAGGCTAGAGGGACCCCACAGCCTTGAAGGGATTCACGAAGACTAGCCCCTGCCCTCAGTAACTCAGCACAGAATCCCCACCTCCAAACCATGAGCAAGGAGGTGTGAAGGGCACCTGGATGCCAGCGTCAGCACGGTTTCTGGGTCTCTCCTGAACTGTCTGTTCCTACATGGCCTTCTGAGCCACTGACGTCCGCCAAAGCTGGGGAACCTGTGGCCTAAGTCCCTGCAGCCTGTACTGGGTGAGGTGTGACCACACAGAGGCAGAGACCATCCCTCAGCGTGACCCCTCCACCTCCACCTAGCAGACACTGTTCACACACTCGTCCCTGCCGATATGCCTCATCTCATCTCACAACACCCAGAGGGGTGGGCCAGGATGAGATTATTGTCGCTCCCCGCTTTGTACAGAGGAAAACACTGAGGACACCCAGTGCCCATGTGCTCGGCCTCCCCCTGACACCATCCTCCTGCAGACCTGGCCTCCCCTTCCGGGGTCCCCTTTCTGCTGGGCGGGGAGCCATCCACACTCAGCTGTCCTGAGCCACTCTGCACTCGCCCTTGCCCAGCTTTCTCTTTTCCCCTCTCAGTCAGAGCCAGCTTTCTGTGGGGTCGCACGAGATAGACCAAAAAGCCCGGTGCAGTATCAAGCATGCAGTGGGCACTCAAGCCATGTGGCTGCCTCCCTCCAAGTCTTCTCCCTGCACTCCTGCTCAGGCCAAGAAGTGGGGTAACGTGAGCCCAGCCTTTCTCAGGGAGCTCAGCTCAGGAATCCCTGAGTGTTACTCGCCGTGGCTCCCTGGGACATGTGCTCTGTATTTCCGGGGAACCCTGGTGCCTGGGGACCCAGGGCCACTCATCAAGCATCCTCCTCCCCAGCGGATGCTGAGAGAAGGTGCTATGAGGGACACCACGGTGAGAATGCCCCCCTGCAAGGCTCAGATTGCCCAGGTGGGTGGTGGACACATAAGAAGTGGTCCAGGGGCCCCAGGCAGGCACAGGGTGGAGGCTGGGAGCTGCTGGGGAGAGTGGCTGGGACAGAGGTCCCGGTGGTGTGGAGGGGAGGACCGCCCACGGGAGTGCAGGCTGGGAGATCGGGGGTGGGAGGCAGTGGATTCCACTCCCAAGGAGGGAGACTCGGTCATCTGGTAATTAGCGGTAATGACCGTATCTAACTAAGTCCCCCTTGGGGAGGTAATCAAGGATGAGGGCGGGAGGCGGGGGAGTTACCCGTCTGGACATCTCCACCCGCTTGCCTCACTGCAGTAGACCCCTAATTGAAAACATTTTGCTTTGTCTGGGGGTGGGGGCCTGGGGGAGAGGGTGGGAGAGAGGACAGGAGGGAACAGAGAGTTCACAGCAAGGCTTGTGCCAAGGGTGCTGCTGGGGGGAGGGGGGATGTCTTTTTACTCGGGAGTTGGGGTTCTCCTGGGAATGTCTGGGGGGCAGAGACATGGGTTTCCATTTCAGCTCAGCTGCGCACCCAACATGTCCCCGTCGCATTGTGACAGTGGGGACAATGAGCCTGGAGAAGGACAGGGCCTGCCCAGACCAGTGCACAGCCGATCAGAGGCAGAGCTGAGCTAGGACCCAGGCCTCCCGGGCTAGGCACGCTCACTCCCACTTGGGAGATGAAACTGAGGCGCAGGGAGGCCTGGCCTGTGCTGGGGAGCTGGCAGAGCTCGGCTAGGATGCAGGTCTCCCAACACTGCAGCAGCTCCGTGCCTTCTGGAGACCCGGGGGCTCCCTCCTAAGAGGCCCGGCCCCTGAGTGAGTGGAAGGCTTGAGGCTGCCCAGGGAAGGGAGTGGCCATCCTGACAGCCCCATGGGTTCACAGGAGGCTGGAGCCACCTCCCCTGAGCCCGACCCGGAGCAGCCAGAGAAGGGGGTGGACAGCCCACCTGAGTCCCCCCACACTTGCTGGTCTGAGACTCTCCTAGCACCTGACTTAAGTGGGAGGTGAGGTAGTAGAGGGGCACCCCAAGTTTTCTCTGGTCAGCTGCTTCCATAAGCTTCCAGGCTCTGTCCCCTCCCCCTTCCCCTTCATCCCACCAAGAAACACAGGCTGAGTCCCAGGTGCCCAACAGGTGGGCGTTCCAGGTCACTCAGCCACATCTGGTTTCAGTTCCTGTGTCAAATGGCTCTTTCATCTTTAGCTCACTTTCTAAACCCCAGGGTAGCAGTCCCCCCGATCTCCCCCCACAGGGCACCCCCAGGACAGCCCAGTCTTCCTGGATGAGTCCTCAGCCTCCACCTGCCCGGTACACTTCCCTGTTACCACCTGTCCCATGGCTGCCTGCGACCAACAGGCCACAGGGCAGACAGCCTAACTCCAAATCCTGCCTCTGCTGCCGACCAGCTGGGCAGCCTGTTAGCTAGACACTCCCTGTGCCTTCATGTCTCTTCTGTTAACCGGGGTGATAGCAGAGCCCACCTCATACGTGGGTTGGGAGTCTTAAATGAAACAATACACACAAAGCACTGAGAATGGTGTCTGGCTTGTAGCCAGGTCATTTGCAGTTGACCTTTGAACTTGGGGGTAAGGGGTACCAACCCCCCGCCCCACGTGCCATCAGAAATCCGCATATAAATTTCAACTCCCCCAAAACTTAAGTTGTCCCTCAGTACCCAGGGGGATTGATTCCAGGATCCCCGTGGATACCAAAATCCATAGATGCTCAAGTCCCATTTTTAAAATGGTGCAGATCAATGCATACAGTTGGCCCTCCACATCCGTGGATTCCCAAGTGCGGATGGAAAACAGTAGGTATTCACTGGGGAAAAAATCCACGTATAAGTGGAACCGTACAGTTCAAACCCGTGTTGTTCAAGAGTCAGCATCACACACACACACACACACACACACACATAACTGTTGTTATTCTTAAACCCCACTCCTTCTCCTGCTTCCCCCGCTATCTTCAGCTCCAGCAGGAGTTTAACCACTATTAAGAGGCTTGGCTTCATTGAGCTCATCTGCTGGGGTTCCCACCCCAAAGCCGCAACGAATTAGCTGTGTGACCTTGGTCAGTTACTTAACCTTCCTGAACCTTCGCTCCCTCGTTTGTAAAATGGTAGCGCTAAGACTATCACCTACCTCCTGACTAAAGCTCTTGGATCCTGTCTGGGCTTTACGAGTCGGCTCCTTTAATTCCGTGTTTCTCCACGTGCACAGGGTCACACGGTCCTGCCTCTGCCCTTCTGTCCCGCTGTTCCCCCTCGCTGGGGTGCCTGCTTTGCGTTCCATCCTCGACCATAAAATCCTATTTATCCTTCAAAGCCTAGCCACAAGTCACCTACCGGAGGTGGGACTTCCTGGAGCACAGCCAAAGTCTCCATGGTTTGGTGTTTGTTTTTTACATGTCCACCTCCTCCAAGAGGCTAGGAGGTCCTGAAGGCAGACACTGAGCTGCAACCATCTTTGTGGCAGCCTGAGCTATGTCGTGGGGACAGCACCGATGTTGGCCTTAGCTCGCTAGCTGGTCCAGGCCCTCCCCGGCCGCATGCCAGCATGGGGGCTGTGCAAGCCACACACTTCTCAGAGCCCACGGTAGCATAGGAAGGATAGTGCCCCCACAGTGCTAGAGGAGCAAGCTCGGTCCAGCCTGCTGCTACTGTGCCCATTAGCAAGCCCTTCCTCTCTCCGCACCTCAGCCTATGTGTCTGTAAAATGGTGGTGGTGGGTGAGGAGGCTTGGACTCCCTGATCAGAGGTTCCCACCCGCTGGGACAGCGCCGGCACTGGCGGTAGGAACGTTGCTGATTTCTCACAAAACTAATCAGGAGAGCCTGGGAGGTCACTGTGTCCAGGCTCCTTACAAACAAGAAACCACGCGGGAAGAGGGGGTTCCCCTCTTGAATCACAAATTGACAGCTCAACCCCAAGAGGAGCAGGGCTGGTGACCTCAAGACTATTTGCTGATGGCCTGGCCGCTATCGCCTTGTCTCCAGCTAATCCAAGAACCTTCCACACCCACCCCTCCACAGCCCCCATCTGTCCCCTGCCTGTCCTATCCACATGGCCTCCTGCCCCCCCCCACCCCAAATCCAGACTGTGTCCTGCCCTGGACTCTCCCACCCCTCAGGGGACTCCGCCACTCCCACTGTCCCCACCTGCGCCCTCAGAGCCTCTCAGGCCAGCCTAGCACAGGGCCCCTGAGAAATCTCTCCAGAGTCTCAAATGCGCGTCCCCCACCAGGTGGTCCCCCCCCAGGCCTGGGCCCCCACAACAGCCCCCTGCTCTCCTCAAGGCACTTGGAGTTATTTACGGCCTGGGCTTATCTTTTCCAGTCCAAAGGCAGCTCCTCAGGATGGGCTGGGCTGGATGCGATTCTCCACCCTGCAGGGCCCACAGCCTGCACAGAGCAGGCCCCCCCTTCTGCTGAATGGAAGGGTGCCTCCCCACCCCCCTCCGCCCCCTCATTAATCATTTCTACCTAAAGGGACACCCTTCACATGTGCACAGCCTCTGACAGTTTACAAGGTTCTTTCAAGAGGCGCTTCTCATCTGATCTGAGTGAGGGACAGATGCTTCCTCTCCACTGACAGAGGACACGGAGGCTCCCTAGGCTGTGACACCCCCCCCTCCACCCGTTCACTCCGGTGGAGGGTCAGGGCTGTTTGAGGACCTCCAATAGGGTCAGGATACTGACAAGGAAACATAAGAGGGAGGGGCTCCACGTGCAAGGCGCGGACCCTCAGCACTGTGCCCCCTGCGCTAATCGCTAATCGCAGCAGCCCAGGACCAGGTCATTCCCTGCGCCCTGTCTGTCCCCTGCGTCAGAGCCCTCGGGCAGTGAAGGGCATGTTTGCAGAGAAGGGAAAGGAGGCTTAGGAAGAGTGACTTGCCCACGACCCCCAAGTCAACCTCTCCCATTCACGGGAGAGGCCCCACTACCCCAGCCGCCTCCCGGGAGCCCGTGCGCACGGACGCGGGGTCCCCACTTACAGCCACTTGATGCCATAGCACACGCCGGTCTGGAGCGCCAGGGCGAAGAGCAGCGCCTCGCAAAGCTGCGGCCGCGCCCTCATCGTCGCGCGGCGGGCGCGCGGGGTCGCACCCGGAGGAGCCGCGCCGAAGGGTCCGCGCCGGCCGCCTGCAGTCGGGGAGAGCGGAGGCGCGGGTTAGGGCGGCGCTCGGGGCTGAGGCCGCGGCGGGGACCGCGCACGTTTTATTCAAATGACGACGGGGGAGGGTCCGGGCCCCGGGAGGCCGCGCGCGCGGCGGGCGTCCCCTCCCGCCCGCTGGCCCCGGGATTCGCCCGGAGTCTGGCCGCGATAGGTGCCCCGGCGCGCGGCCGAGGGCGTGTCCACCAGCCCCGCCCGGCCCGGCCGCTTCTCTGTGCCTCTCGGGCTGGGACCCGCACCGCGGGCAGGAAGGGAAGGGTCCACCCGGCCGAGGGGGCAGAGCGGGGCGGGGACAGCGAGACGGAGAGACACTGCGCCGAGGGAGAAGCCAGGACACGCACACGGAGATGGGGAGGGACCGAAAGAGGGCGGAGGCCGCGGCGGTCCAAAGATTCGGAGCCCCAAAGCTGGTTTATCTCCGCAGAAGTCGTTATTATGGGCGGCTCTGGTGACCTCCTTTCCCACTGTGCCTGGGGATACCACTGTGGTAACCATCGTTCACCTAACGGGATCGCATTTGCTCCTCCCGGCAACCCTGGGAGATGGGTACCATCGCTGCCCCCATCGCACAGACTAGAAGACCAAGGCTCAGGGCTATGCAATGGGGCTGTTCAGCCCAGGGCGCGCATGTCCACATCCCATGTTCTTCTCCCACGTGTGCTCGGATGCCCGCTGAGATGCCGGACTATCCGTTTCTCAGTCTGAGAAGGGAAGGATGAGACATGGGATGGCAAAGGTCTTTGTACAGTGAGGGCTGTTCAGGATGCCGGTCTCCCCAAGTCCCTCTCCGCTGGTCCCCCTTCGGAGGGCTGGTGGTGTCCAGGCCAGAGCCCAGGCTGGGCAGCCTGGTGGGGCTAAGCTGGGAAGCGCCCTGCGCCGGAGCAATGCCACCTCCAGCCGCCAGGCGGCGTCCTGGGGCCGCGGAGCAGACGCTACCCTTGCAGCCTTCAGGACGCAGAACCGCTTTCTCAGGCTTCTTCTCTTCTCTTCTCTTCTCTTCTCTTCTCTTCTCTTCTCTTCTCTTCTCTTCTCTTCTCTTCTCTTCTCTTCTCTTCTCTTCTCTTCTCTTCTCTTCTCTTCTCTTCTCTTCTCTCCTCTTCTCTTCTTTCTTTTCCTTTCTTTTCCTCTCTTTCTTTTCTCTCGTCCTTCCCTCCCCTCTTTCATTCTTGCCTCATTATACCTTCCCAGCTTCTCCCAAATTTACCAACACCTGGCGTTCGCCTGGACACATTCCCAGCCCCAGCCCCTTTCCCCTGGGGAGGAGCAGAGACAAAGGGATTCCTCTCTAAAGGGTCTGGGGAGTTGGAAAAAGTAGGCGCCCGCCTTAGTGGGGGATCTCGAGCGGGAAGGGAGCGCTGTCATGTAGCTGTGTGCGTTTGTACAAGCCCTCCATCACCCCCAGCCTCAGTCTCCCCCTCTGTAAGCACAAGCGACTGGACTTCAAGACGCATCTCGGAGCCCCAAGATGCGTCTTCCCAGCCTCCCAGCAGTCTGGGGGTGTCTGAGCTCCCCCCTGCCTCGGCTTCCTCTCTCCCCTGTACCTATGTAGTATGTGCATTGTGCGTGTGTGCCTTAAACACACACAGATTTGGAACTCCCATCTTCTGGAGCCTTCCGCTGTACTCCAGAGGAAGACAGGGAGAGAACCCGGAATTAAAGGCATTTTCTCCTACGCAGAGTGTCCCGCCAGGCGCCTAACGCGGAGGTGCTGACTACAAACAAGCCAGTCCAGGCTGGGGGTCTCAGCGGGGTTCTCAGGGTAACTGAGCTCGCTCCTCCCTCCCAGCCTGTATCCAAACCCTTTGTCTTCCTGGCCTTGAAAGTTTACCACGCTCCTGAGGATGAGAGAAATATCGCTGGATGTGGGGGGCGGGAGAGGGGAGGGAGAAGATCAAACCTCCAGCTACCGTCCCTCTTCAAAGTGTGGGCTACGCTCCCGCACCCCCGCCCCAGGCGCCCCGCATTCCAGGGTGGAAGGAGAGAGGGGCTGCACGCGGAGGAAGGAGGGCGAAGACTCACAGTGAGTTGTGCGTGTTCAGCCCTACTTGCCCAGGGAGAGGAGGGGCCGCCCGGCCACCCAGCACACCGGACCCGGGCCTCCAGCTCCTCCGCTCTTCCCGAGCTGCCGGTGGTCCCGGGCCTCTCTCTCCGCCGCCCCAGCACGTTGCTGGGGAGGTCGTACCTGGCCAGGGCCTCTGGGTGCTGACGGATTATCCCTGTCCCGTGTGCACGCGTCCAGGACAGCCGCTCGGGCCGCTGGGTCACCCTCAGCCTGTGCCCCGCGGGTCAGGGCGAACTCGCCTCCCCAGCCCCGGCCGCCAGGGGGCGCTAAACTGGGCTCAAGGTAGGACAGGCGGCTGCCTCGAGTGCTGTGGGACTTTGGGCAAATCCCCTGCTCTTCCTGGGTCCCGGCGGTCCAGCCTGGGGGTGGGATGGGGTTTGGGTAAGTTCCCTCTCAGTTCTAGTCGTCCCATAAGACATCCACTTGCCGCAGGCAGCCCCCACTGCCCGGCCCGACCCGACCCTTTGCTTTGGGCCGGGCGCGTAGTGGGCCCAGGTCTAAGCTGTGCCTTTGGAGAGATGAGCGGTCCCTTCCTCCTCCCGCTGAGAATAAGGTGCCCGCTGTCCGCGGCGAGAGACGTGGCCGCCCGCTGTGCACCCCGGGGGGCCCGCGAGCGCAGCGGCTGCAGCCCGGCTCAGCAGGTGGTCAGAGGCTTGGGCTCCGAGGTCCCTGGAAACCCGCTTCCAGGGCGGCGGCCCCTCCGAGCCAGGCCGGCGGGACGTGCCGAGCCTCTCCTGCCGGGATGAGCCCGCGCTGGGTCCAGACCCCGCACCGCGCGGGGCGCGGGGGGCAGGGTGTCCACGCAGCGCGTTAGGCTGGCGCCCGCCGGGCCTGAGCCTCAGGCTGCGCAGCTCGCAGGGCCGGTGACACGGAGCGACCGCTTCAAGGTTACCTGCGATGCGGAGCGAGGCCGGGCCGCACCCGGCTCGGACCCGAGCCGCTCGAGGACTGAGAGGCGAGTTATGTTAGAAGTGGGAAGGGTGGGGTAGAGGCACTCGGGGTGCGACCGACGACCCGTCGGGGCCGACCCGGAGCGCCTGCGGACGGTGAGGGGGTGGAAGGTGGGAGGTGGGGGGGTCCTGCGAGAGCTCAGCCAGATGTCCGGGCGGCTCCAGATGTGCCTCGGCCCGGACGGGGCTCTCCTCCTCCCCGCCCCCAGCCTGGAGCGCAGGTCTGTAAACACGCTCTCCCCGCCGCTGCGGGGACCGGGTCTCCAGCGGGGCGTTCACCGCACCCTCCAGTTTGGTGAGAGCTGCCGTGGTTCTCCGCCTTCGGCCACCCTCTCCCGCCCTGCCACACACCCTCTGCCGCCAGGTCCCAGGCCCCCACCCCCGGCTCGGGCATGACCTCATCCGCGGGCTGGGAGGGAGGGAAGGAGGGGTCCCGGGGAGGCTGGCGCGGGCCGCGGGAACCCCACAGGCCACCTCCATCCCTCCCCCGCGGGCCGCCCGAGCCCCTGGCCCCGGGGCTGCGCTCCGTAAGGGGAATGCCGCGGAGAGGGGCTTGCGTGCTGGCCCGGGAGGGGTTGCCCGACGGGGTCGCGCCGTCCCCCTCGGACTCGGCCGCCCCGCACCCCGGCAGATCCCCGCGGAGCACCCCCCGCTACGCGCAGTCACCGCTCACCTCCCGGGCGCTCGCTGGCTGGCCGCGCCCCGAGTGGCCGGCTGCTCTCCGGGCTGGGCGGGCGGGGAGGGCGCCCTCTTGGCCAAGCCGCGGAGAAGGGCGCTCGCCGGGATCCTGGCAAGCGGCGGCGCTCGGGTCCCGCGGGGCCTCCGCTGCGGGTTCAGGCTGCGTTGCGCTTCCCTCCTCTCCCGGGGCCTGCGCTCGCCCGCGCGCGCCCCTCTCGCGTCCTGGCCGGGCACGGTCTCCGGCGCGGGCCGCCCAGGCCGCTTTATAAGGCGCGGGAGCCGCTTTGATCCGCCCACGTCAGCGCGCCGACACCCCCCGGGTGGCTCCCGCCGCGCGCGGGGGGCGGGGGCGGGTCCCTGCAGATGCCACGGCCCCGCGGCGCCGGTGGAGCAGAGGACTCCGCAGCCTGTTCAGTTGTAAAGCGGGGACTTAACTAACCGTAGCTGGTGCTCACCACGCGTGCCTGCCTGCGAGCCTACTGCGTGCCTGCTGCAAGCCTACTGCGTGCCTGCGGCGCGGCGCGCGGGGAGAGGTGAGGCAGGTTTAAGTCCCACAAAGAACCCCAGCACATCTAGTGAAACAGAGGAGGAAAGCCACGGCTCAGAGGGAAGTCCCATTTCTGTCTCATCTGGAGCCCGGGCGGGCATCGCTAGGTGTGCAGCGTGGGTGCCGGGCATCTGGGAGCTGCGCTGGCGGACCAGTGCGTCCTTCCTGGGGCCACTTCCCAAGGCCTCTGGTTCCAGTTCTGGAAAAGGGATCACCATCCTGAGCTCTGCGGAGACAGGAGGCGCGAGGGCTCTGAGCTGGGAAGCGCGCTGTAAACTTTAGGCGCCTAGGCGGCAGGCATCTGAGCCTCTGGGATGACGCTGAGGGAAGCCTTTGGCCACCTTGCCCGGGGCCCCAGGGGATCACAGGCGGAGGACTGGGCTTCAGAAGCTAAAGGGGACCACATTGGTGCCTGCTGGCCTGGGCTGGCGCTG
>PVJC01024791.1:0-25477 GCA_004026665.1 Murina feae | reverse complement strand
TTTTTTCTAATTTGAGCAATAAATAGCTATATGACTCTTGGATAAGTAACTTAACCTCTAGAAAAACATTTCCTAGATTTTAATGTAGGGATAGTAATAGTGCTTATCGTCTGTTTTTTTTTTTTTAAGGATTAGATGACAAAATGCCCTAAATCACATGGTACATTCAAGCATACAATAGTGTCTCAGTAAATGCCATTTATCATTATTCTTATTATAATGTTTCAGACATTAGATTTTGGTCCTCACAGCAATTATCCTGGATTAGGCATTATTTTTCCCATTTTTCAAAGAAAAACTAAAACTCTAATGATTTAAATAACTTGCCAGATATCACAGAGCTGGTCTGGGCTGTCTGATTCCATAGTTTGTGCCTTTACTTACACCAAAGCCCTTCAGCAAATGCATGACACTAAGAAGTAAAGTAGGAGTCACTTTATATGGGCTGAAATAAGCTAATATTGTTCTCAGTTGCCTTTTTGAAAGGTAGGATTTACCAAGAAAGTTGTGGCAACTCCAGTTCTGAAAGTCAGATTAATAAAGATTTTATCTTAAAACCACAGAATTCTAGGGTTTAGAAGGATTTTAGGCTTAGGAGGATTTGTCCGCCCAATTATTGAATCCTTTAACCATGTAGCGAAGGGGTCATCTGGTTTATTCTTGAACACTTCCAATGGCAGGAAAGTTGTCAGCCCCTGGGGAACCTCATTCCACTTCCCCAGCTCTGACCAGGAGACATCCCTTCCTTACATCAGCCCAACTCCTCCCGTGTCTTCCCTCATTCCTGCCTCCTCCCTGCACTCCCTCTGCCACCAGAACTCCCTCTTTAAGGCACAAATCAGATTGTCACTCCCCTAATTAAAACACTTGTTTGATTTTCCAATGCCCTTATGACAAAATCAAAACTCTTTTTTGTGGTCAGGTAGGCCTGCCTCATCTCAAACATTCTTTTTCTTTGTTGCTCACTCAGCCTTGGTCCTGGTGGCCTGTATGTTCTCTGATGCACCCAACATCTTCCTGCAGATGGCCCTTGCACTGGTCCTTCTGCCTGTGTGCTTCTTTTTTGAGCTCTGCAAATGGCTGGCTCGTTCTCATCTTTCAGATCTTAGCTCAAAGGCCACTTCCTCAGAGAGGCCTGTCCTGGTCACTTATCTGAGCCTCTAACTTCATCATCTTGTACCCATTCTTCAGATCACCTTGCCTTCTTTCCTCATGAGAATGTAAGTTCTTGGTGACTGGGCCTAGGATACAATGTTGGCAGTTGTATACTCTACAGTAGCACAGTAGCTGTCCATAGAAGGTGCTCCATAAATGTCTGAGGAATAATGAATGGCCTCATGATGCTCAAAATGGACTTGAGCATCGTCCTAATACACCAAGTTTGTGGGTTTGATCACCAGTCAGGGCACATCCAAAAGGCAACCAGTGAATGTATCCATAAGTGGAGTAACAAATTGATTTCTCTCTCTCTCAATAAATAAAAGTATATTTTTAATGGCGTATTTGAACTTTGCCACTTTTGGTGTGACTTTGGGCAAATTATGTTAACCTCTGAGCTTTTGTTGCTGTACCTGTATACTAGCAATCTTATCTACCTCACAGACTGTTATGAAGAGTAATTAAGGTATCAGCTGTGAATGTACCTGTCACATTACCTGGCACACAATAGATATCCAGTCCACCTCAAAGCCTGGGGCTTTACTCCGAGCACGTGTACAAGAGTTCTGTGAAGTTTCAGCCTGATTAATGGAACTGTTTATATAGTGTTCCTATGTGTGTGACTCACAGTCAGGTGTAAGATGCCTGTGACTCCTCTGACGTAATGCTTGCCTGGCTGGGAAGACAGTTCTAACCCTGGATATTAGTTGTGCAGAGTGATGCTCAGTCTGATAACCCAGGGGCACCAAGCCCAGAGCCTTCACTAGGCCACTGAATACAACCCCCAAAACTAAATGCTCAAACGTGACCTTGTTGTGGCCAATCTCTTGTCAATATGGATTGGGATGCTCTGTCTAGACAGTTGTCTCCCTTGGGAAATCATAGTTGCCTAAGAGGAGGCACATGGTCTCCTGTTAAGAATACAGATAGCTTGTGAGCTGTGTTTCAGAGGGTGGAGGAGTGGAGGCTGCTATGAGGTGTGTGGGTCTGTGGAGCAGAGCCTGCAGGAGGGAGCCGTCGCCTTCTGTACTCACAAGCATCTCAGGATCATGGTGGTGTAGCCTTTTCCTTCACACATGCAGTGTCGGCAGAGCCCACAGGTCACAGGAAGGGGGAACTGTCACTGTCAGCTTATCCCGAGCCAGGGCGTCTGTGCTGCCACTGAGGAACGCTTGGAGGAATTACAGGGTAACCTGGCACATGGGTACCTGCTGGAAAGGGGGCAGAAGTTTCTATGCAACTTGCTGGCGTGGCATGATGGCCTCGGTGGTTCCCCTCCGTAGGCTCTTAGGGTGAGTGTTTTAAGATGAGGGCTCTAAAATGAGACAGACCTGGGATCAAATCCTGGCAAAGTCATGACCTTGGCCAAATTATTTAACATCCAGCCTTAGTTAGTTTCCTCACCGGAAATGAAGATAGTAATAATAATTCCTAGTTTATTTGGTTGTGTGAGGATTAGATGATATAGTGCATGCAAAAATCCTAGCTTAGTTACAGGCCCATAGCCCATGCTTAGTAAATGGTGATTCTTTTTATCTGGCAGGACAGGTCAGGACTCTGCGTTTATTTCTGATGGGCCTCATCCACGCTGAACTTTGAGTCTTGGTTCACCCCTGCCAGCTGTGTGCCTCGGACAAGTTATCTAACCTCTGAGTCAGTGTTCTTATCTGTTACACGCAGTTTATAATTTCCACCGCAATGTGAAGGTAAAATCAGATGAGTGCCTGACACATAGTAAGTGCTCAAAATATTCTTTTCCTTCGCCTTGGGTTCTTGAGTATCTGAAGTACGGTCCCTTTAAGCTTGTTAAGATTCCTCAGTAGCCTTGTATGCAGCTGTATTCAGACAGCTTTGGCAGAAGAAAGAGGCGCTTTTTAATTTTTTTTTATAAATGACTGTTTCATAATCTGTTGGCTCATCTGCTGCTGCCACACCCTGTGCCTCTTAGGTACCCTGGGTCCTATTGCGATGAGCATGTGCCTTGCCTCTCACCCAAATGACCCTGGAAAGTGGTTGCTGTGGAAGGCTGCTGAATGCTAAATGGATTTTTCTCCCTGCTTTTTGGGGCCATGCTGGCTCAGGGATTCTTAGCTGCAGGAGGAGGGGCTGGCAGGCCTGAACTGCAGTTGGACTTTGTGGCCTGGAGTTTTCTGGTTTTCATTAAAATTCTCTGGCTGTTTTTCGGGATTGCTCCATTGGCTATGACTGTACATTGGATCTGGTTGTGCTGTTCTCTCAGCCGCACACACCCATCAAATCACAGTGGCCCTGAAGACGAGAGAAAGTTGAAGGTGGGGGAACAGGCTGTTTAAAGGGTCTTGCTCAGCAGCCTTTGTGTAAGGGACCCCCATCTACAACAGCAGAGCTTGAATTTGGCAAAGTCTTAAATACAGATCGGGAGGCAGACACAGCTGAGCTGGGAACCCTTTTACAACTTACTCTTGATGACAGACTTGCTCTTGGGGCAGACAGGCAGCTGTCAGAGGGTCCTTGAATGTTAGTTACATTCATGAATGACATCAGTCTGGTCTAATCATTTTTCTGAGGTGCTGATACCTTCATATGCCCAAGGAGATAGAAATTGGGTGGCAATTCTCTGAGTTTGACAGAGTGAATTGAGTAAAGAGGATTTGGTGTTTAAATGTTAATTTCTTTTTTTTTAAATTGTCTAAAATTTTATATATGTCTCCTTTTTCCCCATTGACACCCCCACCTCCCACCCCAGCCATTCCCACCCGGGCAAGCTCCTACCGCCCCAGTGTCTGTGTCCATTGGCTATGCTAATATGCATGCATAGAAGTCCTTTGGTTGCTCTCTAACTTCCCCTACCATTCCTGCCATTTGTCTTTATATCTATTTTTGTTCACCAAATTATGTTGATCATTATATCCCACATGTAAGTGAGATCATGTGATATTTATCTTTCTCCGACTGGCTTATTTCACTTAGTATAATGCTCTTCAGTTCCATCCATGCTGTTGCAAATGGTAGAAGTTCCTTCTTTTTTATAGCGGCATAGTATTCCATTGTGTAGATGTACCACAGTTTTTTAATCCACTCATCTGCTGATGGACACTTAGGTTGTTTCCAAATCTTCTAGTAGATGAAGAAATCTCACTTGAGATTGAAACTTTAATCTGAAAACCTAGGTTCAAATCATGACCCTGCTATTGGCATACTTTGTGACCTTGAGCAAGTTACTTCTCTGGGTCTCAGCTTCCCAGTGGGGTTGTGAGGATAAGATGATATAAATTATGTAAAGCTCTTGGCATGTCATATGTTCTCAGTAAACAGTAGATGTTGATATAAATTGGACTGAATTTGACCTGCCATTCTCTGTCCGAATTCTGCCATCTAGAACATTTGTCTGCATCCTTCCCAGCTTTGTGTCATTTAAGAATTTGAGGCAGATGTGTTTCCTAGAGCAAGTTGAATCTTATTTCTTTGGAAAAATACACCAAACACATTTTTATGTTTTCCAGTGAAACGCTTACAGTGTGGGATATTTCATCTTTGAGTAACTTTGTAGGGGAAAAAAAAGAATTTTTGACATCATTCTTGATGGACAGACAGGCTGTGAGAAAGCCATTGTAATTGATCTTGGGTACAAATGTCCCATATAGATACTCCCGAGAGAGCATCACTAAGGCTCCCAATTGCCTGCAGAGTCAACTCCATTTCCAGTCTTCTCTCTTTCACTCTACTCTTCAAGCCCTGTGTTCTAGTCACAGTACACTGCTCACGAACAATAATTAATATAGAACACATACATACTGAAGAGTATTTTAAATACACATTTACAGTTTGAAGCAGAAGAATAGAATGAAACTTGTGTATCTACCATCCATTGAGTATTATTGGTACCTTAGAAGCTACTCTCTGCCTCCAGATTCTGTCTCCTTCCTTCTCACCAGAGGCAGTGACTAGCTTGATTTTTGTGTTCTTCATTCCCGTACTTTTCTTTATGGTTTAATCACCCATGTTTGTATTACTAAACTATACATTGTTTAGTTTCTTTAAAACAAAATTGCAGCCCTGACTGGTTTGGCTCAGTGGATAGAGCGTCGGCCTGCAGACTGAAGGGTCCCAGGTTCGATTCCGGTCAAGGGCACGTACCTTGGTTGCGGGAACATCCCCAGTGGGGGGTGTGCAGGAGGCGGCTGATCAATGTTTCTAACTCTCTATCCTTCTCCCTTCCTCTCTGTAAAAAATCAATAAAATATTTAAAAAAAAAAGTGTTATCTGATACATGAAGTTATGGTAACTTTCCTGTAATGGGATAAACTACAAAGGAAGTGAAAATAATAGTACAGGGGGGTGATCGCTGCCGCAGCACATACACTGAAATTGGAATGATGGAGAGAAGATTAGCATGGTCCCTGCGCATGGATCACATGCGAATGTGTGAAGTGTTCCATATTAAAAAAAAAAAACAAAAAAACAAAATTGCAAGCATAAATCTAGCAAGCTTTATAAGAAAAGGACGACATTGCCATTTTTAGATCCAAAAAATAAGCTGAACTTACTTAGGGTCATAGTCTGACTTTAGCTTCCCCGTGAGTTCCGAAGGTCCTAATGGAGAAGTCAATGGGCAAGATTGTGAGTGAATCCTAGGAAATATGGTGCTAACCATAATTGGGGCATTTGATGGGGTGGTAGTGTGGGCCAGGCACTGGACGTCTGGTAGGATATGATCACAGAGAGTGGACTGCTCTGTTTTTTCTACTCCTAGTCTCTCTATAGCCTATCTCTAGCTCTCTGTGGGATGAAGTGAATGCTAACCAGACAGACAGCAGAGAGGGGACAAGAAAGTTACTTCATCAGCACATGGTCAAGGCAAATAGGAAAGAATATGGACCAAGTTTATTTATCATAGATTGTCAGGTTCAAAAGAGAGTATGTATATACCACCTACGGAATATTCTTACATAAAAGTTGACCCTTCCATCTGATCAAACCTCTAGAGCTGACTTTAACTTATTGGGAATACAGGGGAAAGGATGACAAGTTAAGTTACACTCTAAGAAACTAAACACAAAAATTTAGTGTTGAACAACTGACTTGGCCTCTGCATGAAGTCAATATATAAATGTATTACATATATTTATAGTAGGGGACTTTAATACCCCACTGACATCACTGGATAAATCTTCTAGACAAAATAAATCAACAAGGAAACAGCAATCATAAATGACACTCTAGAATAGATGGAACTAATTGACATCCTCAGAACATTCCACCCCAAAGCTACAGAATGCACATTCTTCTCAAGTGCACATGGGACATTTTCAAATGTAATATATAAATTTTGTTTTTATTTGGATAGCCTGTGTGTTGGTTTGTTAGGTACCATAACAAAACATCACAGATTGAGTAGTTTAAACAAGAGAAGTTTATTTTCTTATAGTCCTGGAGGCTGGAAACCCAAGATCCAGGTGCTGTCAAGGTTGGTTTCCTCTGAGGCCTCTGTCCTTGGCTTTCAAATGACTGCCCTCTTCCTACCTCTGTACATGGTTATCCCTCTGTGCACATGCAGACCTGGTTTGTGTGTGTGTCCTAATCTCCTCTTACAAGGACACCAGGGGGGGTTGGATTAGGTCTCTAGAAACCCTATCTTCAATTACAGTTCCATTCTGAGGTACTGGGGGTTAGAGCTTCAACATAAAAATGTGTGTGTGTGTGTGTGTGTGTGTGTGTGTGTGTGTGTGTGTGTGTAGGACACAATTTAGCCCATAACAGTCTACCTGTAAAAAGGTATTTTTGAGAAGTTGGAGAAATTTTATTATGGACTAATATCAAGGGATTATTGTTAATTTTCTAGTTATGATAGTAGTGTGGTGATGTTAAAAAATGAGTAATGTAGATATGAGTTCAGAAGTACATAGAGTTGAAATGATATGATTGGAATTCGTTTTAAAATATTTAAACAAAGAGAGAATAAAGGATAGATCAAGTAAACAGGCCAAAATGTTCATAATCATTGAATCTGGGTGATTGGTATTGAGGTTCTACTTTTGCGTATATTTGAAAATTTTATAATCATACATTTTAAATATTTAGAATAAAGAGGGTTTAATGGCAGAGAGGTTGGTGGTGATGACCATCTTGAGTGTGTCCCTCCCTCCCTGGAGTTATACTTCTCTGGGCTGGCTAGCTTCTTTATGTGGTAGTTTTTTTGGGGGGGGGGGTCCTCCTTTTCTTGGCTCTACTAGGTCCTCTGACTCTTGTTTATCACTTAGTAAAGGACATTCTCCAGCTTGTAGAATCTTCTCTTCACAGTTTCTGCAAATTCACAGTCATTTCACATTGTGCTCGGTGTGCTGGGCCCTTTCAACCTGGCAACCTGTCCCCCTCGGTTCTTCACAGTTTTGTCAAATTATATTGATTCATCATGATTTTCCTTTCTTTTTTTCTGTTCTCTCTTGGGAATTTATCTTATTCTGATAGGAAATAGCCTATACTGGTCCTCTAGAACAAGCATGTCAAACTCAAAGGCTAACATGGCCCAAATAAATGAGGCATGCGGCCCACAGGCCACAAGTTTGACATGCTCACTCTAGAATATTAACTTCTCTCTCCTGTTTTCAACTTCTCTCTCTTGTTTTCCTTATCTTTGTCTTTTGACTACACTAGCAGATTTCCTCAACTTTATCTTTTAATCCCTTTATTGAGGTTTTTTTTTTTAATTTTTGCTATTGAGTTGTCAATTTCTAAGAGCCCTTTATTTGTTTTGTTCTCTAAGTGTTTCCTTTTTATAGTATCCTATTTTCACTTCATGGATGCAGTTTTATTTCCGTTTTGTGAGAATATTAATGGCACTGTCCCCCTCCCACATAATATCTGTTTCCTTCAAGTTGCTCTTTTTGTGTTTACTGTGGTCTGTGTCTTTACTAGAGGCTTTCCCAAGATGTCACTCTGATTGCAGGAGGGGAGAGGGTAAATAAAAGCTGTCAAGATCTTGACATTGTGATAAGTGAAAGAAGCCACTCATAAAAGACCCCACCAGGTATGATTTCATTTATGTGAAATGTCTAGAATAGGCAAATCTATTCAGACAGAAAACAGATTAGTAGTTGCCTGGGGCAGGAGAGTAGCTGAAATACAGAGTGACTGCTAATGTGTGAAGGGTTTTCTTTGGGAGGCAGTGATGAAAATGTTCTAAAATTGGTGGTGGTGATGGTTGTACATCTCTATGAATATACTAAATGCTGATAATTGTACACTTTAGAAGAGTGAATTGATATGTGAATTATATCTTTTAAAAAATATATATATTTTATTGATTTTTTACAGAGAGGAATAGAGAGTTAGAAACATCAGTGAGAGAGAAACATTGATCAGCTGCCTCCTGCACACCCCCTACTGGGGATGGGCCCACAACCAAGGTACATGCCCTTGACTGGAATTGAACCTGGGACCCTTCAGTCCACAGACCGACGCTCCATCCACTAAGCCAAACCTGTGAATTATATCTTAATAAACGCTCCCAGTAGTGACGATTGTACACTCTGTGAGTCTACTAACTACCATTGAATTGTACACTTTAAGAAGGTGAATTGATTATGTGAGTTCTATCATAATAAAGTTGCCAAAAAAATAAAAGCTGTCAGGAAACTGAGTATGGGATGGAGATGATTAACTCTGAGCCTCCCTTTGGCATGATTGGGCCGGACTGTTTTGGGGAGCCCCTGAGGCAGCATCTTCAGGTTCCCTAGGTTGCGTTCGCCTGGGAGGAGTCTTACGCTTCTCTTTGCAGTGTGTGGCTCTACCCGACAGTGTCTGGTAGTCAGGAAGGTGTGTGGCACTCCACATGTGTAGACACGTGCCCTTTGTTTTGCTTCCCTTCAGGTGTGCTGGGTCCTTCTGGACCAGAGATACTCTTATTTTTTATTATGGAAAATATCAACGATTTACAGAAGTAGAGAGGCTAGTACAGTGAACCCCCATGTTCCCATCACCCACGTTCACCAGTGACCACTTCATGGACATTTTTGTTTCATCTATATCCCCCAACCCCTTCTCCCAGGTGGTTGTAAAGCAAATACTGGGCATTTCTGTTTTATGTTCTCCAGAGACTGAGCATCCAGAATTGTGCCAGTGGGGAGAGGACATAGGGACTCCTTTCCAGCGGCTTTCACTCTTGTCTTCATCATTATAGCATCCTATGCCCCTAGGAACAGGGACTGCCAGTCCAGGCCTGGAAGGATTCTGTGGTTTCAGTCGGCTCAGTTCTCAGCTTTCCCTGCATCTGGTTTAGGGTTCAGGTTTCTCGAATCTGCTAAGCCAGTCTCCTTTTTCCCTGTACTTGCACGGTTATGTTATTAAGAAAAAAAACAACACTCCACCGACTTTCTGTGGGTTTCAGGAGCAAGTGAAATTAGATGCAGCTGTTCCGTGTGCCGCAGGCTCAGGAAGATCGGCTGCTCTCCGCACCCCCACTCTCCCTCCGCAAGTCATGCTCTATCCTACCCTGATCTACTCAACCCTAGAGCCCTATTTCATTTAGTTATGTATGTTTTTATTCATTTGCCTTCACAACTAATTTTCAATCTTCTGAACACTAAGGGGACTCCTCTTATTTTACTTCGCCTTCCTTCTGACCTTGAGTCTAGGCAAAGTTAAGGAGTCCCGCATTTGTGCCTTGCTGGCGTTTTATGCTCACCTCTTATTACAGAATTGTTTGCTTGCACTTTGCGTGCTGCATTGCAGTTTGTTTACCTGCCTATTTCCCTGCGAAGCCGGGTTCGTGGGTGGGACTGTGTCTGTCTCTGAATCAGGAGCACATTGCCTCGCTGCCAGTGCCCATTTGTTACCGCGCAGACTGGATTGCTGAACACTGTGCTTCCAGGGTGGGGACCGACAGCAGACAGCAGACAATGCCCCTTTCCTTCTCGCCTTGTATTGACACCACCGTTTGGTAAATAGTAAGGAGCAAAGCATGCCTTGTCTGGTGGCTTGCTGTTATGCAATGCTGTTCCCGTTGCTTTCAAGTCTGTTATTTTTTTTACTTAGTCAGCAGGTTGGAGAGGGAGGGAGGGAGGGTGGCTATTGCAGTGTAAACATCCAACCAAAGAAGGAAGGGATTTTATCAGAGATGCTTTGTTTCCCTTGATAGGCTTGTGGCTAGGGGGCGGGGGAGAGGTGTGTGAGAGGGAGTGAGGGGTGGAGGTGGAATATAGGGGGGATAAATGGTGAAGGGAAAAAATTAAAGAAAGAAAGGCTTGTGGTCTACAATCTACCTTATAACTGCAGGAGGGAATTTGTTTTCTTTTAAGGGTGGGGGAATTTATTTAACCCTCACCCGAGGATATGTCTCCCCTCCCACCCCCCGCCAGTATATACTTTTTATTGATTTTTAGAGAGAGAGGGGAGAGGAGAGGGAGAGAAACATCGGTTGCATCCGGTGTGCACCTCCAACAGGGAATCAACGCCGTGACTCTTCGGTGCACAGGAGGGTGCTCCAACCAACTGAGCCACACTGGACAGGGCAGGTATTTGTTGTTTTGACAGCTACTTAGCCCTGGACAGTCTTCCATTGTTTTTTCTCTTTGGGTAAAATCCCAGGAGAATTTTTAAAAAATATATTTTATTGATTTTTTACGAAGAGGAAGGGAGAGGGATAGAGAGAGTCAGAAACATCGATGAGAGAGAAACATTGATCAGCTGCCTCCTGCACACTCCCTACTGGGTATGTGCCCGCAACTAAGGTACATGCCCTTGACCGGAATCGAACCTGGGACCCTTGAGTCTGCAGGCTGACACTCTATCCACTGAGACAAACCGGTTAGGACGAGAATTTTTAAAATTACTGATTACAGTACTTAAAAATCTGGTGTTAAGGTGTTGTCTATGAGAGGTCCTATTACAAAATATAACTTTGCAATAGTAACACTTAACCTGTTTTTTCTTAAAGTTTGTTCCCCAAGATGCTGTGATCCTTCAGAGAGAAAGAAGTAGAGAACTTGTGGTTAAATGTGGGTGCTGGATTCAACAAAGTTAAATAGAGCTCCTTCCTTCAAGACTTCTCAGAGCCTTGCCACTGTGTGTGTGTGTGGGCTCCTAGAGGGCTATGTAATAGGCAGAATTTCCTAAATTTACTTTTTAAAAAAATATTTTCATTGATTTCAGAGAGGAAGGGAGCGGGAGAGAGAAATAGAAACATCAGTGATGAGAGAGAATCATTGATCGGCAGCCTCCTGCATGCTCCCTACTGGGGATTGAGCCCACAAGCCGGGCATATGCCCTTGACCGGAATTGAACCCAAGACCCTTCATTCCCTGAGCCAAACTGGCTAGCGCCCTAAATTTACTTCTCTTCTGATGAGCAGGTGATTTGAGTTTTGTGTTTTGCAGAACACATACAACTCTGGAAATAGCCCCTCAGCTTAAATTCATTCTTTGAGGTCTAGTTCAAATGCCACTTCCTCCAAGGCTTTCCTGTCTCCCCCAGAGATATATGCCCTTTTCCTTTTCTGAATTGCACTGCCTTCATTTGTCTGATTGTCCCTTCACCTTTTCCCTACATAAATTCCGTATATACGTTGTATCACTTCCACTGCATCGGGGATATTGCCTTGTGCAAAGGTGCTCAAGAAACGTTTGTATTTGGTGCCCTAGCTGAGTCATCCATAGAGTCCAGAGGCACTGGCCAAGTAGGACTCTCACTGCTGAGGGATATGGGTGGGGAGAGGGCTCACAGCAAGGGCACAGGGCCAGCATAGAGCCTGGTCCTGAAGGACAGATTCGGAAAGCTCAATCAGGAGATGCTGAGAGCATTAATCAAAAGTACTGAAGGCTGGTTGTATGCCAGCCACCCTGTGGTCAGCTTTGAATTCTTAACCTTAACTAACCTTTCAAGTAGGTGATATTCTTCTCATTTCATAGATGAAAAAATGGGGCATCAGAAAAGTGAAGTAGGAGTAAGTACCTGTATGTATCAGGCACTGTGCTGGGGACACAAAGATGTCTAAAACTCAGGCCTTTCCCTGAAGGGACCCTAGTTTTATGGACTATATAGTCTTGTAAATAAATAATAGTAAACAGTGGGGTAACTGCAATGATTAAGCTGTGGCCAGGATCTTATGGGAGAACTTAACCTGTATATGGGGGAAGGTGACAAATCCAGGAAAGCTTCTGGGAGAGTAATGTCTGAGCAAGGTGGAACAAGAGTGCAGGGTTTGAAGGGACCAAACATAAACATATACTTACATAAAGCTAACTAACTAACCAACTACCTGACTAAATAAATAACAGCATGGGCTGAGAAATATCCTGAGGAATTTATTGTTACTGGAGTATGAGATGTGAGTTAGGTGGAAAGTGAGACTAGAGGAGTTGACATGATGTTTTAAACATGTTGAGGAGTTTGGGACTTGATTTTGAAAACCACGGAAAGCCATTGTAGAATTTTCAGCAGAAAAGTGAGCTATCTGACACATTTTGGCTACATACCCAGGTGGTGGGTAGTAGGTAGTATTATTCTCATTTTCTAGGTGGGAGAATTGAGTCTCAGAAAGTGACTTGCCCAAGATTACCCAGCTTGTCAGAGGTTGAACAGAGCCATGATTTCAACTCAAATCCATCTGAATCTTCCCTAAGCGACTCTCACAGTAACCATGGCCAATGATTGTATTGAATTTCCTACTGAAAATAGTTTGAATTTCCTACTGAATCAGAGAATAGTTTTGAGTATTAATATGATCAAGAGCTAGAACTTAGTGCCATCAGATTCAGAGAAGGAGACACCAAGGAGGACTTCATGGGAGAGGTGGCATCTATGTTGTCCTGAAGGAGGAGGGAAACTAGAACAGATAATGGGAAGCGAGGTGACAGAAAGATGGGCTGGAGGGGTGAGGTTGTGCCACCATGTGGTCGAGTAGGAGTGAGCATGGAAAATGTAACAAGAGGCACAGGCATGTCACTTTTTCCCCTCAGATATCCATGTAAAGAGGAAGGAAACAAAAACGATCACGTTCCTTAATTTCCATCTTCACTTCAGCTGACTATAAATACACAACTGGCATTTAAAAAATCTTTTTACTACCTTATTGCAGTCACCTGAGAGATCTCCCTTACAGTGTATGGGGATTAATTTCAGTGTCCTCATCCTCTCCTCAAACCCACTATGAACATAAAAG
This sequence comes from Murina feae, assembly GCA_004026665.1. NCBI lineage: Eukaryota > Metazoa > Chordata > Mammalia > Chiroptera > Vespertilionidae > Murina > Murina feae. The sequence continues at coordinate 12,183 of PVJC01024791.1, read as the reverse complement.
GGCAACAGTTGAGGGTCCTATAGTTAGTAAGACTAAAGCCATGACATTTGAGTGAAAATGCGGTAATAAAAGTCTGTATGAGAAATAGAACTTGCTTACACAGAAGAAGGGAGTGTTTGTGTTGGCTTTTACTTCTGTAAATATTCCTTCCATCTCTGTTATGATTCACTTTAGAGGTTGGATTTGGGATATTTTTGCAAATACAATTGCGTTATATAGGCTGGGACAAAAGTAGGTTTACTGTTGTGAGTATGCATAACACAATTTATTCTTGTATTATTTATTTTTGTTTTATTTTCCATAAAAACAACTGTACACCGGCTTTTTTGCCCATCCTGTATATATTATAGTCTATGGTGTGGTAGAAAGAGGACACACCTTCGAGTCAAAACACACCTGGATTAGTATCCCAGCTCCTCTACCTACCAATTTTTTTTCCTAGGGCACATTATTAACTTCATTAAGACTAGTCTTATAGACCTTTGATCATATAATTATGTCCCCTCAGTTTACCATCATTAAATTTACTCTCATCCCATGGGTATTGGTAGCAAATTATTGCTACCAATTATTGGTAGCAAATAAGCACACTCTAATATTTCTTATCTGAAAGCAAAATAACAAATCTGAAACCTTTTCTAATTTTGTTTATTATTTATCTTAAACTCGACATTATATTTTTCTCTAGCTATCTTCTACGGTTTTTTTTTCTTTTCTCATTAAAACTTAACTGTCCATAGTTTTTTTGCTTTGATTTCTTCCTCTCACTCTAATCTCTTCCTATCATTCCACCAGGACTGTTCTTATCTGTGTCCACTAATGACCTTCATGTTGCCAAATCTGAGGCCACTGCTTTCTATGTGACCTATGACCTGCCCGTGTCAGTCTCAGCCTCTTCTCATTGACCAAGTACCCAGCCTCATTACTTTTGATTCCTGGAACATGCCAAGTTCATTCTCACTTTAGGGCCTCTGCACCAGCTGTTACTTCAGTCTGAAATGTTCTTCTTTCATCTTTCTGTGCTTGGCTCTTTCATATTCAAATATCAACTTAAATATAGCCGTCTCAGAGAGGCCTTCTCTGACAACCCAGTCTACAATAGCTACCTAGTCAGCCTCTGTCCTTTCCTCCTATTTTAATTCTCTAGTAGCACTTGTCACTATCGGATATTCTTCTTGTCCATTTATGTATATGATCATCCCCCATTCATTCATTGCTCTGTTTTCTGCCCACCTGGGATGTATGTTCTATGATGGGGGGACTTGGCTTGTTCTTCGCTGTAGATCCTGGTCCAGTGACTTACTGGCTCACAGTAGATGCTCAGTACAGATGGATGGAATGAGTGAATATGTTTTTCTTATCTGTAAAATGGAAAGGCCAATACTCATGTCTCAGAGTTGTTGAGGACTTGCATGATCTAATTTGATAATACATGTAAAGTTCTGTGTTGAGCACACTGTGTTTAATAAATGGAAACTATTATATTCTAAGTATCTGGCTCATCATAGACATTGAACAAAGATTAGTTAACTTTCTTTCTTACAGTCTGAACCCCCTGCAGTATTTTTTATTTAAATAATCCACACTCTGGACAAAGTGAAACTATGACTCTATGTTTTTTGAAGAGAAGGTTTAAAAAGCATTATTCAATGAATAATCAACATAAGCTAGTTTAGAACTATTTTAATGTATCTTCTGTCCCTCATCTCCCCATACACACAGAGACACTGCATTATAACAAGGTTTGGCTTTCTCTTGGGAAATTATAATTTTCTTCTTCTCTTTGGTTATATGATTTTTGTCAATTAATTCTCCAGAGGATCAAAGTGTTTTGGGGTTTGATTTCCTCTCCTGTTGTCTAGGTTCTCTGAAAAGTATTTCCAGATTTTGTGTGTCCTGATAACTCTCTTTTGCATTTATTGAATAAATATTTAGGGACCACTGAGTGCCCGGCAATGGGGACACAGATAAGAATTCATAGGAGCCTCTGTCCTTAAGGTCCAGTGGGGAAAACAGGATACATAAACTGGTGAGGATTATGATGTGTTCATGGAGAGTCTCCTTAGAACATAGTGGAGGCACAAAGGTGTGGGTGACTAATGCACATGGAGGGGGAAGGAAGGTTTCAGAGATGTGTGGTTGCTCTCTAGTCAACAAGGAGAGACTGGGCATATGAGTAAAGGTGTGGAGGATAAGCCTGCCTCAGGCTCCACACTCTGGGAGCATGGTGTGGCCGTGTGGTCACAGCGGTGGTGGCAACTCAAAGGTCACAGGAAACAAAGCCAGAAGGATGAGCAGCGGCTGAGTGTGGATGGCTTTGTGTGTCCTGCTGGGGACTGTGAACTTTCCAACATTGTCCAACAGTGTTAGTGACAATGACAGGAGCGGCACCTCACATTTATTTTTTTATATGTTTTTATTCATTTCAGAGAGAGGAAGGGAGAGTGAGAGAAAGAGAGTAACATCAATGATGAGAGAGAATCATCCATTGGCTGCCTCCTGCATGCCCCCTACTGAGGATTGAGCCCATAACCTCAGGTATGTGCCCTGATCAGAATCGAACTGTGACCTCCTGGTTTATGGGCCGATGTTCAACCACTGTGCTACACTGGCTGGGTAACACCTAATATTTATTGACTGCTACCTCTGTGCCAGGTTCACTTCTTCATGCTGAATTATATTAATTCCTTTAATTGTACAACCACCTTTGAAACAGGTACTGTTATTACCCCTGTTTACAAATAAAGAAACTGAGGCACCAGGATGATAGGGGACTTGCCCAAAGCCCCCAAAGGCAGAGGCAGGACACAGACTGAGGCAGCTTGGCTCCAGAGCTCACTCTCATCACCATGGCACTGTACTTCCTTTCACCAGGCCATCATACTTCTTTCAAATGGTTTTGTATAGGCATCAGGGAGCAGCGGAACAGATCTAAGTGTGGAAATGACATAGTCAGCTTCACGCTTTGGAAAGGTTCCATTGCCTCTTGTACAGGAGTTGGTTTCTAAAAGCATCTATGACCACCGGGGCTGTGTGGCTCAGTGGTTGAGTGGTGACCTGTGGACCAAGAAGTCCTGTTTCGATTCCCAGACAGGGCATCTACCCTGTTGGTGGGCTCAATTACTGATGAGGCATGGAGGCAGCTGATCAATGATTCTCTGTCATCACTGATGTTTCTATCTCTCTCTCCCTCTACCTTCCTCTCTGAAATCAATAAAGATATATTAAAAATAAAATAAAAGCATCTAAGGCCAAAAGTGCAGTTACATTTCTCCTAGAAGTGAGGAGTGCCTGCATGAGGTTTGCTACGTTAGTGGTGGCATTTCATGTCTCAGTCAGCCCAACACAGCAGCTTTCCCCCAGCCCTGGAACAGAGGGCAGTCTCTGGTAGACATGTAAGAGATGAATAGTTGGCTTGTCTCGACAGGCCCTGGTGTTTGAAAATCACAAAAGCGTGTCACAGTCCAGTGGAAACTGAGCCCCTTGGTGGTGACAGCAGATTCAGCTGCCCCTCTCACTTTCTTCAGGGCCCACACTCACGGGCTGCAGAGCCCAAGTGTTGCTTAGATTGTGATTTCCCGGTCCCTGTTTCTCTCCCAGGAGGAGGGGCATTGTTAGGCCTGTGCGTGATGACAGTAGTGAGGAGGGAGGTCTGCATATGAGTGGGGAAGCGAGAAGAAGGCAGAGAGAGCAGGCAGCACAGGGCAGCTCCAGCTCAGGTGTGAGAGGCTGGCCCCCATGAAGGTCAGGGGCAAGTGCACAGGAGACTGTGGACGTGAGGTTATATATTCTGGACGCAATGACAGATTGGGATTTGTTCCCTTCAAGCTTTTTCTGATCTGAAAACATAGTTCATCATTGCATCTTTCTGTTTTCAGTCTGGTAAAATCCCTTCTAATTTCAAACTACATGAGCTTTCGTAACACATGTTCCTGGTTTATGGCTACTGAAATAGAGTTAAGAGTTTTCTGCAAGCATTAGGAACTTTGACCAATCTGTCTATCCTGTCACAATAGTGAAATATTTCTGCTTTGTTGTTGTTGTTATAAACAGACATTATATTAGGCCAGATCTCTTGCTAGCACTTGAAAAAAAATACCACAATGTTTTTATTCTTATAGATCTTAGGCTAAGTTCATGAATTCTTCAAAAAACCAAAATGATTTTGTAGCTACTTTTAAGAAAAGTTGAACATGATTACACTGGTAAAAACCAAACAAACCCACCCAATGTACAGGAAAAAGAGACAGAGGGAAGCATATCAAAATGCTGACAGTGATTGTGTTCCTTTTGGTAATTTATTTTCCCCTGTGTTGTGTTTTCTACATTAAAAAAAAAAAAGTGTTGGTGGTACATGCAAAATGTTAAAAATGTACTTAAAATGAAAAAAATAAGCTACTTATAATCCCATAATCCTAACACCACACATGTTCTTGTGTTTGAAGTGCCCTTGTTCACATGCATGCTTATTTTTCATAGCCGCAGTCCTGACAAATGCAGCTTTGTGTATTCCTTTTATTTTATAGCCCATTGTCAACATTATTTCATATTTCTACATAGTTTTCATAATTGGCATTTCTAATGGCTGCCCTGCATTCCAGGGTGTTGATGTTCCCTGCTGAACTATCCCTTGTTGGACATTTGGATTGTTTCCAAGTCTCTTAGATAAGATGTAGTGAGCATTTTTGTTCACTTAGCATTTTGAGTTGGTTCAGTTCTTTCCTTAAAGTGATTTCCCAGCAGAGAGCTCAGTACATGACAGCTTTGAACTCTGTGATGGCTTTGGCTTGTACCAAGTAAGATCATGATTTCTGGAAAGGCCAGTTGAATGTGGATGGTCACTGGTATTTTAACAAAGTGTATTATTTCTAAATTTCATGTTTATTGAAGAAAATTTTAAAAAGATATAAACCTATGAAGAAGGAAATAAACTATAATCCTGCCACCCAGAGATAAGCATTTAAAAAATGTATTTCCTGCTTGGCTAGTGTGAATCAGTGGTTGAGGTCCCCAGTTCGATTCCCAGTGAGGGCACATGCCCAAGTTGCAGGCTCCATCCCCTACAACTCCAAGAGGGGGTGTGCAGGAGTCAGCCGTTTCTCTCTTATTAGATGTTTCCATCTCTCTCCCTTTTTTCCTCCCTCCCTCTTCTTTCTCTCCCCACCCCAAAAAGGAAAATCAATAAAAAATGTATTTCCTTTTAAGTATATGTGTCATCATGTTACTTCATGTATCTCTATGAAAGCACTAGAGGCCCGGTGCACAAAAATGTGTGCACTTGGGGGGGCGGTTCCCTCAGCCCAGCCTGTGCCCTCTCACAGTCTGGGACCCCTCAGGGGATGTCCACCTGTTGGCTTAGGCCCGATCCCCTCGGGATCGGGCCTAAGCTGGCAGTCAGACATCCCTCTGGCAGCCTGGGAGCCCTTGGGGGATGTTCACTTGCCAGTGGGGAGCAGGCCTAAGCTGCAGTTGAACATCCTTAGTGCTGCTGAGGAGGTGGGAGAGGCTCCCACCACCACTGCTATACTGGCAGCCTTCAGCCTGGCTTGTGGTTGAGCAGAGCTCCCCCTGTGGGAGCAAACTGATCACCAGGGGCAGCTCCTGCATTGAGCATCTGCCCCCTGGTGGTAAGTGTGTGTCATAGTGACCGTCATTCCCAGTGGTTCTGCTGTTAGAGTCAATTTGCATATTACACTTTTATTATATAGGACTAGGGGCCCGGTGCAAAAAAATTTGTGCACTCGGGAGATCCCTCAGCCCGACCTGTGCCCTCTCGCAGTCTGGGACCCCTCTAGGGATGTCCACCTGCTGGCATGCCTGGTCAGCCTGGGTGAGGGGCTGATGGCTGTTTGCAGGCTGGCCAAGCCCCCCAGTGGGAACCCTCACCCCGTTGGGGTGTGGCCAGCCTGGTTGATGGACTGAGGGCTGTTTTCAGGCTTTCTGGCTGCCCACAGCTCCCATTGACCCAATGTCCCAGCAAGGTTGGCTGGAAGCAGGTTTCTGGGGTTTATTTATCTTCTATAATTGATACACTGTTTCTTTAAGCCAAGGCCTAGGCAGGTTAGGAAGCCTCCTGCCTGCTTTAGCTTGTGGCTTCTATAATTGAGATAATGTTGCCTTAGTAGTGGCAGCCAGCACTGCTGTTTGCTTCAACTCGGAGGCTTCTATAATTGAGACAATGTTGCAAATACATTGTTGCCTGGAGCCAGGAGAAGCCCAGCCAGCAAATAGTTTTACTCCTGCTGCAACGGAAGCAGCCTGTTTACTCTAGCAGCTCTATGAGTGCCAGCCTCCATCTTGGCTGGGTTAATTTGTATACAGCTGCTCTGATTGGTTGGTGGGCGTGGCTTAGGTGTCCCAAAGCAACGGTCAATTTCAATATCACGCTTTTATTAGATTAGATGACCTGTTCTCTATTGTTGGATGGTAGTTTACTTCTTCCTCCATTTGTGGAGTTTTTTTAAGTCATACTAGAATGAACTTTCTTGTGAAGAAATCTTTGTGCACATCTTGGAATCATTCCTTAGGAAAAGTCCCCCAAGCAGAATTGCTAGGTCAAAGAGTATGCACATTGTTAAGGCTTTTGATGAAAATCAAAAACCTGCTATTGAGGAAAGTTGTGCCATGTTATACTTCACCTGGTGAGAAGTGTACAGAAGACAGACTGGATGACAGCTGACCAGGGCCTGAGCACGGTGGGTGTGGTAGAGACAAGCTGGAGCAGAGAGGGAATTCAAGCAACATTTCTGAAAGAAAATCTGTGGACTTTGGTGACAGATGGCTTTTGGCATGCTGTGTATGTATTGGGGGACCATGTTGAGAAAGAGTATCTACCTTGTCTTCCACATCGGAATTCGCCAAGATGCAGATATGATAATTAGCAAAGCACTTACAAACCTGAGGTGTTGTTTAGACATAAAAGCTTATGGATAGTAACAGTAACTAAGAAACCCCTCCCAACAGGGCTGTCTCAAGGATGAAATGGGCTGGTGTGTGTAGAGCTCCTAGGCTCTAGATAGTTTTCTCCGAGAAGCTTCACAGACTTGAGTGAATTCCTGTAGTTTATCCTCATCTGTGTGAGTCCCAGAGCACGCGGACACTTTCTTCCCTTTGACTTTGTCCTGCTTCCAGTGCGGAGGGACTCTGCGTAAACAGCTGATAAGAGTTCAGCTGGAGTGAGGTCTCCTGGCAGGGAAGGAGACACCTCTGTCCTTGGTGGGCCTTGGGTTCCCCCGTGGGCTGCAGCCCTGACCTCTGGCCAGGGCCAGGCTGCATTGTGTGTGCAGCCTCAGGGAGGAGACTGAAGATGCTGATAAGAAGGCCCTTCCGGTGCTGCCAGACAGGAGCAGGAAGGCTTCTGCAGAGAAGAGATTAGACACAGTGCCTGATTTAGAGAGCAACAAGGAGGGCCAGGGAACACCCTCCCCTCCCCCTCCCCCCAACCCAGCTCTTTATGGGTGGTATTGTTTATTGTTGGAGGAGGACAACAGAGGGAGCCTTGCCTGCTTGTGCAGAGGAGGGAAACAGCAAGTTGGGTCTGGAAGGGCCTTTTTTTTAGATCAGTTCAATAAACATGATTTGCAGATAGAATCTCTCCATCTTGGAAAGGCATTAATGAGTAGGAAGGGTATCTTTCTTTTCCCCCAGAGCAAGGTGCTAGTATTTCCAGGAGCATCCAAGACTCTTTGGCAAACACTTGCGCCCAGGTGCTTCCTACCCAAACAAATGAGCTCTGCCTGGGGAGTTAACGCAGGGGAGTCTGGTGCAGCTGGCCCGCCCTTCTCCTTTCACCTCCCTGTAGGAGACCCAGCCTATGCTGGGGCAATGACACCTGCTCGCTCTGGAAGGTGACAGAGCACTGTTACTTCAACAACCTAATTCAGACATTTGCTTTGGTTAATGCTGATGAAATGCTGTTCCAAAGCTTAATTTTCGATTTTCTTATGTGTCTGGTATCCCAAATGTATTGTATATTTCTAGGAAATAGGAAAATATAAAAGACAATATAGACAAAGACTATAAATAGTAAGATATTTTACTGTTTTGCTTTTTAAAAATAGTACTGTGAAGGTCTCAGGCCTACTTTGTTTTTAGTTTTATATGTCTTTGAAAATATTCCCAAGGGCTGTTTTTGAGCTCCCTCTCATCGAAGGCTCCATGCTAGCCTCCATGGAGGTTATGCCCTTGGCCTTGCTCAGCAGGGAGTTATCTTTACAGACCTTATTCATCCTAGCAGCAGCTCTGATTTGGTGTCAGAAGACCATGAATGCTCTTCTGGCTGTTGCTGGCATGCTGCATGGCCGGAGGCAACTCACTCTTTTGAGTGTTTTTTCAGGAATATTCTGTGTCAGAGTACAGTGAGAGTAATTTCAGAGCGGGAATGCATGATACACATGTGCCAGAGTTTTACTTTTTAAAAAAAATATATATTTTATTGATTTTTTACAGAGAGGAAGGAAGAGGGATAGAGAGTTAGAAACATCGATGAGAGAGAAACATCAATCAGCTGCCTCCTACACACTCCCCACTGGGCATGTGCCCGCAACCAAGGTACATGTCCTTGACCGGAATCGAACCTGGGACCCCTCAGTCCTCAGGCCGACACTCTATCCACTGAGCCAAACTGGTTAGGGCCAGAGTTTTACTTTTATCAGTGACACAGATACACTATTGTTCTACCCACTGTTTTTGGCTGTCCTACACTGGACACTTGGTTTTGAGGGAAATCGGTCTGAAGGAATGAATCTACCACGCAGGGACTTGCTGTGCTGAGATATGTTTGTTTATTTTTTTAATCCTCACCCAAGAATATTTTTCAATTGATTTTTAGCGAGAGTGAAAAAGAGAGGGAAAGGTAGAGAGAAACATTGAAGTGAGAGAAACACATCGATTGGTTGCCTCCTGCACAAGCCCTGGCCACTTAATGCACATTGCTGATGTTCTTTGCAGGGGAGGAACCTGCAACCAAGGTTTGTGTCCTTGACCGGAATCAAACCCAAGACCCTGTGGTCAACAAGCTGACGTCCTATCCGCTGAGCCAAACCGGCTAGGGCCTGAGATATGGTTTAATAGAGAAACAGTGGTAACCAGAGTCTAGGTGGGCTAGTTCTTCTGTGCCATGTGAAAGGATGCAGCAGAGCAGACAAAGAAAAGATCAGAGAAACAGAGCTCCCAAAACAGATTTTTTTTAAAAGGATCTTTCTTACTGTATTAAGCATTACTGTAGAATGAATAGAAGGGCAGAGTATAATTTTTTAGGATTTGGAGGTTATCATTTTCCTAGAAAGAACTAGATACTGCAGCCTCCCCAGAGGCAAACACTTGCTGGTTTTCTTTTGTATCCTTCCAGAAAGCCTTCATGCTTCCACAGATAAATAATAATATGCCCCCTTTTCATACTATACACACTACTTCCATCTTCCTTCTTTCACTTACTGCACATTGCAGCTGCCCATAGCAGGCTGCGTGGTACGTTGATGTATAGTTTCCACAGACTGTACAACTATTTTTCTGCTGCTGGACTTTTAGGTTGTTTCATATTTGCTGTTGCAAACACTTTTGTAATGAATATTCTATTCCAAGTGTCTTTGTACACATGCATCAGTATAAGTGTAGTATAGATTCTTAGAAGTGGAATTGCTGGTCAGAGGGTTTGTAATAGCCTTTCTGTTTTAAATCAGTATTGCCTTCCATAGAGGTGGCATTGTCTTACCTCCCACCAGCAGTGTACCAGTGCCCCATTGTTCCATATTCTCTCTAGTATAGAATGAACTTTGCCCATCTGTAATGAAAAATGGTTTCTGACTTAAACATTCATTATAATTTTCATTATGAATTATAATTTATATTTAAAATTGAAACTTACAATTATGAATGATAAATTTTATAGAGTTTGATTTACTCTTAAGAGTGAAGCTGGCCCTAGCCGGTTTGGCTCAGTGAATAGAGCATCGGCCTGCAGACTGAGGGGTCCCAGATTCGATTCTGGTCAAGGGCATGTACCTTGGTTGTGGGCACACACACAGTAGGGAGTGTGCAGGAAGCAGCGGATCAGTGCTTCTCTCTCATTGATGTTTCTAACTCTCTACCCCTTTCCTTTCCTCTCTGTAAAAAAATCAATAAAATATATTTTAAAAAAAGAGAGTGGAGCTGATCATTAAAAAAATATGTACGTGCCATTTTTATTTCCTGTCTTATAAACTATCTGCTCATGGTCTTTACCCATTTTTTTCTGTTGTGTTATTCATTTTTTCTTATTGATTTGTAGGAGGAACTCTTTATGCATTTAAGGAAGTTAGCCTTTAGTTGTATGTATTTCAATCAGTTCATTTTTGTTGTTATGCCATATAGAATTTTTAAAAGATTTAATTAGTCACTGGTCAATCTCTTTATTTTATGGCAGGGATGGGGTACGTCCAGACCATGGGCCACATAAGTCCTGTGAAATCATTTGGTCTGGCCCTGCCAAGGCATTAGGAGTGAGTTAATTAAATGTTTGACCAAATATAGCAGGCTAATTTTTAAGTTGATAATTTTGTGTGGCCTGTGGATGATGTTATAAATATCCAAATGGCCTTTGGCAGAAAAAAGGTTCCCCACCCCTGTGTTATGGCCGTGATTTTGAATAGGTTTTAGAAGGTTAAGACCACTTTAAGATTTGGTATATATCACGCTTTTTTCTAGTACTTTCATGCTTTTATTTTTAAAAATACAAATCTTTAATTTATCTGGAATTTATTTTAGCATAAAGAGTGAGATAGAATTCCAATTTAACATTTACCAATAAAGATGTGGGTTTTTATTTGTGCACTTTTACTAACTAGTTTTGTAATTTTGACCTAATTAATTAACCTCTGTGAAGCTTAATTTCCTTATCTGTATAATGGGAATAATAATAATTACCTATGGAGTTGTTGAAAAGTTTAAGTAAGATTATATATGGAAAACATTCAGCATAGTTCCTGAAACATATTAACTGTTCAAATCATAGTCCACATTCTCAGGAACCTGGGACTACATAGTGTGTTCCAGAAAGGGGAGAAGTTGCAGGTGATTAGGAGACAGAAGTTACCTTGCAACTCGCTATGGTGTGATTTAGGGTGAGTCACTTTGTCACCTAATGCTTCAGTTTCCTCACCTGCATACTCAATGATCAGAGCCAGTCCTTGAGATCTTGGCAGGTCTGGATGAGATCACATCTGTGAAAGCATTGTGTACCCTGTAAGGGACCATATAAAAAGGCTGGAGAATATGGCAAGTGAATGAGGGCCAGGAATGGCATGGGGGCGGAGGGGTGTTTGATACCCCTAGCCAAGGAGCATAATTACCTTGCAATAATATGAAATTAACAGCCGGTATAAAGCAAGTGAGCTTGCAGCAGTTGATTATAGTAATGTTTAGTAATTGCCTTCTGGTAATTAAGCAATAATGAGCTTCCTGAGACAGAACCTTGTTAGAGCAAAAGATGGATTAAATGCTTTCAATTCCGTGTATACATCTTGAGCACAAGGTGAGGTGTGCAGACACGAGTGTCTTGTTGAAGCATGCTTCTTGTCCTTAAGGACAGTTGGGGCAATAGACATGTAGAGCACTCCCTTCTCCCCCGAGCAGGTGCATGTACCTAGAGGTACTTGGAGGAAGGTCCCACAGCGGCTGGGGTTGTCCAGGAGGGAGAGACTTTGCCTTCAGAGCCCCGCATGCCGGACTGAGCCCAGTCCCCAAGTGTGGCCCAGCACCTACAGAGCCCCAGCTCAGAAATGCCTTCTTCAATGTCACATGTTGCCCCTTTTTGTTCTGTTTGGTTGTTTGCGTTCATCAGGCGTATTCTGTTTCTGATGCTCTGCCCATCTCCCTCCGCAGCTTCTGGGTGGGCTTGGTGTTGTGTTTAGGGCCTCTGTTTCTACTGGATTTGCCGACTCAAATTTTCCCTGGGTGGGGTTGCTGGATAAAATATAGGATGCTCGGTTATATTGGAATTTCAGACAAACAACCAATAATTTTTTAGTGTAAGTATGTCCCACACAATATTTGGGTCACACCTCTATACTAAAAAATTATTCATATGTCTATGTCATATTTGGAATAAACATGTTAAAATTTATTTGTTGCTATTTGAAATGGTGGCCTTTCTCTCCTTCTTTCTCTTCTCCCTCCTTTCTTTCTTCCTTACTCCCTTCCTTCCTT
>PVJC01024790.1:0-25256 GCA_004026665.1 Murina feae | reverse complement strand
GGGGCAGAGCTGGCTGGGGAAAGCGGCTGCGGGTCGATTGGGATGGTGGGGGCTAATCAGAAGTGGAGTCAGTTGGGGGAGGGGCTGTGAGTGGTGGGCCAGCTGGCCCCACCCCTGATTAGGCGGGGGGTGATCTGGGGCCAGTGGTCTTGGGGAGGGACCATGCCTGACTGGCTGACCAGCTCTGCCCCTGGTTAGAGTGGGGAGGGCCAGTCAGGGGCAGAGCTGCCTAGGGGGAAGAGCCATGAGCTGATTGGGCTGGTGGAGGCCCCTTGGGGGTGGGTTTGGCTGGGAGGAGGGGCTATAGGAGGTTGGCCAGCCAACCCCACGCCCTATTGAGGTGGGGGCACAATCAGGGGCGGGGCTGGCTGTGGGTAGAGGCTGCAGGCTGATCAGGATGATGGGGGCCCATTGGAGGTGGGCCATCCATGGAGGAGGGGCTACAGGAGATTGGCTGGCCACCCTTCCCTTGGGGAGGCAGATGAGCAGTGACGCCTGTAGCGGGGAGGGGTGATTGCTGGTTTGCTGGTTGCAGTTGTTCCAGTTGTTAAGGCACTCTGGTTGGTGGATATATATATATATATATATATATATATATATATATATATTATTGCTACTCTTAAATCATTTCTTGGGTAGTAAGACTGTATTTTTAAAAATGTATGTGCTAACTATAAATTGTAGAACCTCTTTATTATAGTGACTTTTAAGATTAAGTTTTTAATGAGTATAATTTTCCTGTAGTAAAATACATGTTCTTTCAATGTAAATTGTGATGTGATTTTTTTTCAATGTGAAGATTATTTTTTATTTTGTTTTCTGTATTCTTATTAGAGAAAATACAGTTCTATACTCTGATGAAGGCTTGGATTTGTAGTTTTCCTGGAGGGTGGCATTATAGCTATTTGCATATCATCTACTGACCATCGGATGTTACCTAGGGATTTGGTGCTAGTGAAACACTTTTTTATCCTTTTCTTACTCTTCTGTTTTCAACATACCTAAAAAAAAAAAAAAAAAAAAAAACTACATACAATGGCATTTTATATATCCCACAGAGGACACTGGGATAATTATTTTATGTGTCCTTTAGGATTAATATGGTTGAATGGACTATTTTTGTCTTCATATCACATTACCCTGAACTTTGAGACAACTAACTTTATTAGGTGATAATACTGCTCTTTAACAAACTCTCATTTGTTTTATTAAAATGCTTAGACAATGGCATCACAATTGAAATCCATGTAGAATATCCCATGAGGAAAACACATCATTTGTGTACATAAATTCTAGTTATTTTTAATAAATTCAAAATTTTATAGTCATAACTCATATTCTGTCATTTCAAAGTAATTTTGGTTTAATTCACACCAAAAATAATCTCTGTAGAAACAGATCAATGATGATAACCTAATGAAGCATTCTGAAATCTCTTTTACAAATGCTTCCTTTAAGTTTTCCAATAATAAAATATGTAATAGGTTGGTCTAAGTTTGAAAACAGAACTTAAAACAGGATGACAACAATGGAGTGACACAAAAATAGTTGCTTATTACCAGTTGAATGAATTGAAAACAGATGAAAGATAAGTTCTATCTCATAGGATTTCGCTGCCTGCTGGAACTAATCCCACTTATTTTAGCCCACCCAAGGCTTTATACCGCCTATTTCTCTCATCTGTGGGAAATGTCTTTCCTTATTTACATCTTTGGTACTCTTATATTGCTAGATCATTGCCAAATAGTGCATAAACATGACTACATAATTATGTCCTATTATTTTATTCACTATAATCATAAGATTTTGTAACATTATTTTGCTTTTTTACTCTTATGAAATTCAGATTGTGAAAAGAAGTACAATAGGTACTTTTCTCTCTTTTCATTGAGTAACTAGAGGCCCAGTGTACAAAATTCGTGCTTGTCTGCTCTTATAGTCTAGGAGCCCTCGAGAGATGTCCGACTGTGTGGAGGTGGGAGAGGCTCCTGCCACCGCTACTGTGCTCACCAGCCATGAGCCTGGCTCTGGCTGAGCAGAGCTCCCTCTGTGGGAGTACACTGACCACCAGGGGGCAGCTCCTGGATGGAGCTCCTGCCCCTCCCTGCCCCCCACCCTCATGGTCATTGCACATCATAGTGACCAGTTGTTTAACTGTGGGGCCAAAACTGGTTCTCCAACATCCCTGAGGGGTCCTAGGTTGTGAGAGCTTGCAAGCCAGGCTGAGGGATCCCACTGGTGCACAATCTGGGCCATGGAGGCACTCAGGAGGTTGGCCAGCCAGGGAGCAGCCATGGGAGGGTTCCAGGGCATGTACAGCCTGTCTCACTCAGTCCTGATATGTCAGACCACAGCAACAAGCTAATCTACTGGTCAGAGCATCTGTTCCCTGGTGGTCAGTGCGCACCATAGTGACTGGTTGACCAGTGGACTGTCTCCCCCCTGGTGGTCATTGCATGTCATAGTGAGCAGTTGAGAATGCTTAGCATATCATTAGCATATTATGATTTGATTGGTTGAATGGCCAACTGGATGACTAGATACACTTACCATATTAGGCTCTTTTTTTATATAGCACTAGAGGCCCAGTGCACAAAAATTTGTGCACTCGGGGGTGTCCCTCAGCCCGGCCTGTGCCCTCTCACAATCTGGGACCCCTCAGGAGTTGTCCACCTGCTGGCTTAGGCCCACTCCCCAGGTGATCGAGCCTAAATTGCCAGTCAGACATCCCTCTGGTAGCCCTGGGGTCCTCAGGAGATGTCCACTTGCCAGTGGGGAGCAGGCCTAAGCTGCAGTTGGACATCCTTAGCACTGCTAAGGAGGCAGGAGAGACTCCCACCACCACCGTTGTACTGGCAGCTGTCAGCGTGGCTTGTGGCTGAGCAGAGCTCCTCTTGTGGGTGTGCATTGACCACCAGGGGGCAGATGCTCAATGTAGGAGCTGCCCCTGGTGGTCAGTGTGTGTCATAGTGCCAGTCATTCTGAGTGGTTCTGCTGTTAGGGTCAATTTGCATATTACACTTTTATTATATAGGATAGAGTCCTGGTTCATGGGTGGGGACCAGCTGGTTTGCCCTGAAGGGTGTCTCGGATCAGGATGGGGGTCCAGCTGGGTGCCTGGCCAGCCTGGATGAGAGGCTGATGGCTGTTTGTAGGCTAGCCACAGCCCTTCAGGGAGGGGGTCCTGCTGGGGTGCCTGGCTAGCCTGGGTGAGTGGCTGATAGCTATTTGCAGGCGGGCCACAGCCTCTTCAAGGTGGGTGTCCCCCCCTGGGGTTCCTGGCCAGCCTAAGTGAGAAGCTGAGGACTGTTTCCAGGCTGTCCTCATCCCCTGCTGGGGTGTCTGGCCAGCTTGGGTGAGTGACCGATGGCTGTTTGTAGCAAGGCTGGCTGGAAGCAGGTATCTGGGATTTACTTATCTTCTGTAATTGAAACTTTGTTGCTTTAACTGGAGCCCAGGTCGGGTTGCTCCTGACAACCCAGGCTACCAACACTTCCTTGAGCCCAAGCCAGCTGGAAGCAGGTATCTGGGGTTTATTTGTCTTCTATAATTGAAACTTTGTTGCCTTGAGCAAAGGCCACAGCTGGCCAAGGCAGGCAGGAACCTTAGCTTCCTCCATCCCCGGGGCAAGCCTCCTGCTGGTTCCAGCTCCCTGGCTGCCGGCCACCATCATGACTGGGTTAATTTGCATAGAGTTGCTCTGATTGGCTGGTGAGCGTGGCTTAGGTGTAGCAGAGTGACATCAATTTGTATATTACTCTTTTATTAGATTAGATAATTTCTCTAACATTATATATTTCATATATGAGATGTAATGATTCAATATGTGTATATATTACAAAATGATTATCACAATAAATGCAGTTAACATTCGTCACCATACAGAGTTACAACTTTGTTTTCTTCATGCGATGAGATCTTTAAGAACCACTTTCCTAGGTACTTGCAAATATATGATAAAGTATTATTTACTACTGTCATCATGTTATACTACAATCCCATGACTTAGTTATTAATAAGTGGAAATTTGTACCTTTTAATCTGTTTCACCCATTTTACTCACGCCTTCCTCAGGCAACCACCACCAGTCTTTTCTCCGTATTATTAGCTTGGTTTTGTTTTTCTTTTTAGATTCCACACATAACTGAGATCATATGGTATTTACCTTTTTAAAAAATATGTATTTTTATTGATTTCAGAGAGGAAAGAGGAGGGAGAGAAAGATAGAAACGTCAATGATGAGAGAGAATCATTGATCAGTTGCCTTCTGCATGCCCCACACTGAGGATCGAGCCTGCAACCCAGGAAGTGTGACCTGACCAGGAATCGAACCGTGACCTCCTGGTTCATAGGTTGACTTTCAACCACTGAGCCATGTCAGCTGGGCTGGTATTTGTCTTTTTCTGTCTGATTTATTTCACTTGGCACAATTCCCCCAAGATTCATCCATGTTGTTGCAAATGAGAAGATATAATTCTTTTTTATGGCTGATTAATATTTCATTTATGTAACCATTGATGGATATTTAGGTTATTTTCATGTCTTGACTATCCTATATAGTAAAAGTGTAATATGCTAAGTGTCTGACTGATTGACCAACCGTTTGGTTAACCGCTCAACCAGTCATTATGCTGCTCACTGACCTCTAGGGGGAAGATGCTCTGACCTGTAGGTTAGGTTGCTGCTGGGGTCTGGCCAATCAGGACTGGGCAAGAGGGCCAGACACACCCTAGAGCCCTCCCGTGGTCCCTCTCTGGCTGGCCATCCTCTCGTGGTCCCTCACTGGCCAGCCAGCCCCCATCAGCCCAAATTGGGCCTGGGCAAAATGTCCTCAACTGGCCCTGATACTCCTCCAGGCCAAGGAACCCCACCCATGCATGAATTCATGCACCAGGCCTCTATTTGTAAGTAATGTTTCTATCAAATGAACATTTGTGCATATATCTTCAAATTAGTGTTTTTCTTTTTCTTTTTCTTTTGTTTTGGGGAGGGGGTAATTACCCAGAAGTGGAAACACTGAATCATATGGTCATTCTATTTCTAAAATTTGAGGAGCCTCTTTACTGTTATTTATAATGGATGCACCAGTTTAAATTCCCACCAACAGTGTACAATAGTTCCCTTTTCCCCTCATCTTCAGTAACACTTGTTATCTCTTGTTTTTGTTTTTTGTTTTGTTTTTTTTTTTGTTTTTTTTTGGTAATAGCTGTTGAAACAGGTGTGAGCTGATATCTCATTATGGTTTTGATTTGGATTTCCCTGATGACTTGTAATGGTGTTGAACATCTTTTCATGTACCTCTTGGTCTTTCGTACTAGTATATCTTCTTTGGGAATTGTTTATTCAGACAATCAGGAAAAAAAAAATCTCTATTTAGACTATACTTTTAAGAGAAAATTGCAAAAAATAAAAATAATTTAATTCATGAGTATGAAATTCTCCCCCCACCCATATCTATCTTTTTTTATAAAACATTTCTCTTTTTTTTCATAAGAGAAGATTTATTGGGTAAATTATGGAGGTAGACAATTTAATTTCTGGAAGAAATGGTCTTAGGAAACAAGTTATGGACTTAAAGGAAAAGCTCTTGGAGCTTTGGAGTGAGGAAGCTAATGGTAATGTGCCTGGGGCAGGGAAGGGGGGAAGAGAAGGGGAAGGCAAAGGCACCTCATTTTTCTTTTTTGAATTAAAACATTTTTCTTGTAATATGATTTGCTTCTTTATGATTATGCCCAATGTTATATGTTTAATATAATTACATGTAAACATCCTACTGGAGTATGACATGAAAATATAATTGTCACTTCCTCCTTATTTAATGATGAATATATCCGATGCATTCAGTAGTACAATTCTTTTCTATCTTTGGTGTATCAAGGCATACTAGGACAGTGATGAAAGACTATTACTACGGTATATTGGGGAAAATGGATGAAGGAAGCTGCTTTAAACTGTGAGTAGATTAGGATGGAAGGGGATGTTTAGCCTATCTTAGGCCACAGATAAGGGGCTTACTGAGGGCTGAAGGGATTGTCATAGAATACTGTAGCCAGAGACAAGGTAGGAAGCTCTGTAAATTGAAACAGCTTAACAGTTGTATACGCATGTCTTCAGATGAAAGTGAAAAAATCAGTGAATATTCTAGAGAGTTTGTCTTTTTGACTGATCAAAATTATTTTTCCCCCAAATGTTGTTTCTAACACATGATAAATAATCAGAAAAATTTGAGAAGCCCAAAGTTACATAGACAAGACATTCAAATGATCCGATATTTTTTTAGTTTTTATCCAGAAATCTGGTATCTTTTAACTTGTTACCATAGCCACTATTTACCACTTCTATAATTAAAAATAAAAATACAAAACCTTGAATAATAATAGCAGCTACCACTTGGGGGAACCCAATATTTATCAGGCCCACACAAGCTCATTTTATCCTCGAGACATCCCTACAAAACAATCCTGGTCATTTTCCTTAATTTATATTAGAGGAGTCTGAGCTTCATACATTTTAAGTAATCAAAAAACTGCCTTCTAAATAGTGGATCTAGAATTTTTAAAAGGCCTACCTGATTCCGTAGCCTGAAATAAATGTGTTTGCCATCTCTCTAAGGAAGATTACTGACCGGCAGCAATTTTTGAATAACTAGATTTTGGATTGCCAGTTTTAAGCTTTCAGAAGTTTCCCTCTCTTTCTCCATCTTCCAGTTTTGACTTGCACTTCTCTGCATTCACCTCGAATTCCTGTTTCATGATCCTTTTTTCCAGTGATGTCTTGTCCAGACAAAGTGTAGGGCATATTGGCTGAGTCAGCAAGGCTGGTAGTTCTGTGCAGACACTGAATCATGGTCTTGTCCTCACTAGCATTTAGAACCTAGAACACCTGCTTTTAAATCCCAGCTTTGCTGCTTACTAACCCTGTGACTTGGACAAGCACCTATCTGAGGCACAGTGTCTTCATCATTATACAATGAAGGTAATAATAGTGCCTGCATTACATAGGATTGCTTTGAATATTAAATAACATGCAATTAATTCATAGTTATTAGCTATTATTATTAACTAGGGGTCTGGTGCACAAAAATTTGTGCACTCGGAGGGGAAAGGGAGGGGTCCCTCAGCCCAGCCTGTGCCCTCTCGCAGTCTGGGATCCTTTGGAGGATGTCCACCTGTTGGTGTGCCTGGCCAGCCTGGGTGAGGAGTTGAGGGCTGTTTTCAGGCTGCCCACAGCCCCTTCAGGGTTCAGGTCCCTACTGGGGTGCCTGGGCAGCCTGGGTGAGGGGTTGAAGGCCATTTTCAGGCTGGCCACAGCTCCCATTGACCCAATGTCCCAGCGAGGCTGGCTGGAAGCAGGTTTCTGGGGTTTACTTATCTTCTATAATTGAAACACTGTTGCTGTGAGTGGAGGCCCAGCTGGCCTAGGCAGGCAGTTGCAACAGAAGCCTCCTGTTTGCTCTAGCTCTGTGGCGGCCAGCCTCCATCTTTGGTTAGGTTAATTTGCATACTGACGCTCTGATTGGCTGGTGGGTGTGGCTTTGGTGTCTCAGAGTGATGGATAATATGCATATTACTATTTTATTAGAGTAGATTAGAGGCATGGTGCATGGATTCGTGCACTGGTAGAGTCCCTAGGCCTGGCCTGCACCCTCTTTTAATTTGGGACCCCTTGGGGGATGTCAGACTGCCAGTTTCTACCCAATTCCCACAGGTCAGGCTGGGGGTTACCACCAGTGCATGAATCCATGCACCTGGCCTATAGTAAACATATAAGATCCTTGATTAATCTCTTCCACCCCCTGCCCTCTGAGATACATCAGTCTGTTCCATGTTTCCATGCCTGTGTGTTGAGCATCTGCCCCCTGGTGGTCAGTGCATGTCATAGCTACTGGTCGAACAGTTGAATGGGGTCGAATGGTTGCTTTGGCATATATAAATATATGATAACATCATGTTTCCTTTCATAACTTTTCTATAGAAAAAGTTATTTCTTAAGAGAAGTGTTAATAAGCTGAATTTTAACATTTTGTAACAGTGAAATTTTATTAGTGATTTATCACTGAAATAATTGAGAACTATATAATAATTACTAACATTTTCTATTCAGAATTTTTAGTGTGTTTTATTATATTACACAATGGAAGGTAGAGTTCAAGGAGAAAGTTGTCATGATGCTTAAGGTTACTTGTAGTAATTTTATTTGTTCTATTTTCTCATGTAGTGAAATATTTGGATTTATAGGAAAGAGGTACAACATTGAAGCACATCTCAGTGATAGATGAAGGTCTTTTATTTTAATTTAAAAAATGTAATTAAGCTTTTAATTGTCAAAATTTGATGTGTATACTGTTTTATCAAAGCTATCTAAGTGCCAAGGAAATTCAATGACAGCAAACTTAGGAAGAGCTTTGCTTAGTTTGCAGGTTTTAAATAATCTCAATGGAGAGAGGAATTTGCTTGGATAATATAAAACAATAGCCAATACAAACATTCATCACATTTTATTGAATTGTATTCAAATATAAGTGTTTCTGGTGATCTGGGATTTTAGAGTATATCTACAAAGTTTGCTAGTCCTGCAGTAAACAGATTTAAATACACATATGAGTGCTTATTTCAACTTGGTGTTTCATACTTTCTCTGCAGAGAAAATTAATTTCCCCCATAAGATTTTACTATGCATATTGATTAGAAAACTATTGTTTCATGTGTGCTAGTCTTTTCCTTTTCATCCTATATAATAAAAGCCTAATATGCAAATTGTCCCCTTGACTAGGAGTTCCACTGGGAGTTTGACTAGGAGGTGGGGACGGCCAGTGAACTGCCTGTAGCCCCTCACCCTGGCTGGCACCACCTCTGACCAGCCCCCCACCCCACCCTGATCAGGGCAGGTCAGCTGGACCTCACCCTTGCACGAATTTGTGCTTCAGGCCTCTAGTATTTAATAATACTGAACTATACATATACTTAATAATGGTTAAGATGATAAATTTTATTTGTATTTTACTCAGATAAAAATTTGGAGGGAACAAGATTGCATATATTGAAACTTACCTAGGTTGCCCTGTTTATTATAGGAAAATACAAAAATACATTACTTAAGTTAACATCTTAAACTCAGGGAAAGCTACTGAAATTTCTTAAATTAAAATATTTTTTAAAACTCACCATAGATATTGGTGGGCACTTTGGACTTAACTATCAAAAAATGAAAAAGCTATATGTATTGATATGAAAGAATCTTCGTGGTATTTTATGAAGTGTGTGGGGGAAGTGTGTAGGCAATAATATGATACACATTCATTTGTGCTAAAATCTGGGGGCATAGTGAGATGTATATTTTGTATTTGCATAAACTTGTGGAAGGATTGAGAAACTAATAAAAGTAGATGCCTCTGGTGAGGTAAGAACTGGGTAGATATAGAATAGGGGAAAGACCTTAAAACTTTTCCCTTTATACCAAGGAAGGGCAAAAGTAAACTTACAGTTGTATGTACCAGAAGCAGAGTTTATTCTTGTGTTATTATTTATTAATTAGAAGCCCGGTGCACAAATTCATGCATGGGTGGGGTCCAGCTTGCTGCCACTATCGGGCTGATTGGGGCCAGGAGGTCAGGGGAAAGGGATGTGGAGGTTGGCCAGCCAGCCCAGCCCCTGATCAGGCCAGTTGGCCAGCCGCAGTGGGGGTCATAGCAACCAGTTGTTCCGGTCACTCTGGTCATCCCAGTTGTACCAGTCATTTTGGTCACTTGGCTTTTATATAGAGAGATTATTGCACTACTTTCTATATAAACAACTGTAAACCTACTTTTGCCCCACACTGTATATATCTTTTTGTACATTTGAACCACGTGTGTATGTTTACTACCTGCTTAAATTTTTAAATAAAGATCAAAGTGAATGATAAAAATAAAATGATTTCAAACTAAAAATAAGTCCAACAAATATCTCCTCTCCCACTAGAAAACCCTAAAACAAACAACCAATGTGCTAAACAGATGTAAAGTATACATTAGTTTCGAACCGAGAAGCCATCCTTCTGAATTAATTTTGAACTGGCCATGAGCAGTCCAACATATTTCTGCTCAAAAGGCCTGTTTTTTTTCTAAGTTATCTTCTTTTTTTCTGTTTCTTAATGAAACTTATCATACTTTTTGATATGTTATAATATAATCATCATTTGTGGTTACATTTAAATTAAACTTCACTTCATACACCTAGAGGCATAATTCCAACTCTCTTAAATAATTTTTAACAATAATTATTCTGCCTTACCTATGGCCCATTGGCTTTGTTTAAAAAAGAAAGGTTGCTGAGTCTCCCTTCCCCTTTCTTCCTTTAAACAAATTCTCATTAAATCATTGACAGCTGTCTAAAGAGCATACAAAAGAATACAAGTACTATACATTGAAATATACTGGTTATATGTAATATATCTATAGCAGTAACATGGGAAACAGAATTTCCTGTTTATGTCTTACGTGTATTTTTAAGGATCTAATTCTATCCTGTGATCTAACAAAGATTTTACTGACTGATTTCTAGAAAGTCAATGCATGGTTTCCCTCTCTGAAAAATTAACCAGGGTATTTTTTAAAATAAGAACTTAAATTTGAACTTGAGGTGAATTTAAGACATTGATCCAGGATTTTCCCCAGAAATTTCATACCTCCCTTTGGATTGAATAAACATAAGTCTATTATTGCCTCTTAAGAGTTCACATAGCACTCACCCTTTTTAGGCCAAAGTACCAATAGGTAGAATTAAAAACAGAAAAATATGTATTTATTATATGTATATGAATATGCTAATTAACAGGGATGCCATAACAGGTCAACCAGACAGGAGGAAGTTGCTCACACAGTGTCGGGGTGGGGTGGCAGGGGCCTCTGGACATCTGCACTGGGGGAGGGCCTGATCAGCAGTGGCCATGGCTGCTTCAAGGGCCAGAGATGGAGGCAGGGCCAGACCAGTGACTTGAGGACGGATTGTACCGCGTGATGTTGAATCACAAGCTGGGCTCCTAGTTTAGATGATAAACTCCCAAAGGATGATTAGATTGTAGAAATATCTTTATAGAAAATATAAAAAATTGCAAATAAAAAGTAGGAAATGTGACTATAAAAATATTAAATGGGACAACAGATTCATCTTTTATATGATCACATTATTTTGTGAATCTCTTAACTAATTTGGTAAAGTAATTTATTGTAAAAAATAGCATATTGACTTAATAGTTCATATGACTTGAAAAAAAGGTATATAATTAAGAATATCACAAAGCATTAAAGCAAGCTTTTTATGAGCATCATCTAGTTAGTTTCCATTAGCATTATTAAACACTAGGGGCCTGGTGCACAAAAATTTGTGCACTTGGGTGGGGGTGCCCTCTCACAGTCTGCAACCCTTTGGGGGCTGTCCATTTGCTGGGGTGCCTGGCCAGCCTTCATGAGGGCTTATGGCTGTTTGCAGGCTGGCCAAGCCCTCCAGTGGGGACCCTCACCCCATAGGGGTGTAGCCCTGGATGAGGGGCTGAGGGCCGTTTTCAGGCTGCCCACAGCCCCTTCAGGGTTCGGGTCCCTACTGGGGTGCCTGGACAGCCTGGGTGAGGGGCTGATAGCTGTTTGCAGGCTTTCCACAGCTCCCATTGACCCAAGGTCCCAGCAAGGCTGGTTAGAAGCAGGTTTCTGGGGTTTATTTATCTTCTATAATTGAAACTTTGTTGCCTTAAGCAGAGGCCACAGCCTGCCTAGGCAGGCAATGAAGACTTGTGTTTGCTTCAGCTCTGTGGCTTCAATAATTGAAACTTTGTTGCCTTGAGCAGAGGCCATAGCCGGCCTAGGCAGGCAGTTTCCTTCATCGCTGGTGCAACTGAAGTCTCCTGTGCTCTAGCTCTGTGGCTGCCAGCTGCTCTCTTGGCTGGGTTAAATTGCATATCATCGCTCTGATTGGTTGGTGGGCATGGCTTGGCTGGTGGAAGTGGCTTAGGTGTAACGGAGTGAAGGTTAATTTGCATATCACTCTTTTATTAAATTAGATAACCCTGTTTATTGATGTTTGAGTTCATTTAGCCCTGTTTTTGTATACATGGTGTGTTTCTCCTCAGCATTTTGTGCCAATTTTCATCACATTTTCTCTCACTTTTGCTCATTTAGTTCTATCTTTGTTAGGTATTATTTTTAAAACCCTCTACATATTTTATTGGATTCTTTAAGTTCTGTCTTAGTTTCAAGTCCAGAATAGAGTGCACTCAATTAGAGCTCTGAACAATGCAAGAGTGGTAGTGGGATTGGCCTCCAACCCAGTCATCTTGTGGGAGGTGTTGTGCATCATAATCATCAGCAAATAAATCCCTGTAAAAGCCAACTCCCTAAAGTCTCCTTTCTCTCTTTTTAAAAAAAATAAATTTGAATGAACACTGGGGGTGGACTTTACTAGAAGCAGAATCCAGTCAGAGAGAGCCCTCTGCAAGGGTTTCAGCACTTCCTGTAGTTCATTTGCACATATGTATAGTTTACCTGCTCTCAGGAGATGATGCTGATTATTTAAAAATCAGAGATGAAAAAGAAACCCCAAAGCAAGGTGATTTATTTGCTTTCTGGCAAACTTGGGTCTGTTTTGTAACCTTTCAAACATGGGTTTTATGAGTGATACTATTGAAATGTATACTCTAGAGTGTATTGTTAATCATTATTGTTCCACTGGGCCTCAGGATTACCTGTCTGCATTGTAATGCAACTTTTCTTAATATTTACATTTGAAATACCAATGGTTCTTAAGTTATCTCATATATTTCTATGTATCAAATGGGATCCATGAGAAGTAAGGGCTTGCCTCTGAAATAAAAATATTAAATTCCTCTTAAACAGATGTACAACCTTCACCCTTTTAGCACAATGGTTAGAGCATTGACCCAAGCACTGAGGGCTCTGGGTTGACTCCGGGTCAGGGGTACCTACCTGGGTTGCAGGTTTGATCCCAGGCCGCAGTGAGGGCGTGTGAAAGAGTCAACCAATCCTTGTGTATCTCACATTGATGTTTCTCTCTCTCCCTCTTCCTTCTTCTCTTCCACGCTCTCTAAAAAAACTTCAAAGGAGAAAATTTTCTCAAGTGAGGGTTAACAACAACAACAATGAAAATATGTAGAATTTTAAAAATAATTGCTGTTTTTGTACTTCTGAAATAAGCTATGTGACCCTAATGGTTGTGTTTAAATGTTCTCCAGAGTAGATGAAATCCTTTTGCAAAGATAATTCTAGTATAAGTAGAAACAGAGTAAACAATTGGTACTTCATTTATAATATAGTTCAATGTACCAGCCATTAATTAAGTGTCTACTTTGGGATATCCCTGTTCAGATTGTGGGGAATGCAGTGATGATGACAGAGCTCCATATGTGGATGAAGAGGATTGAAGACAGACATGAGTACACACAACTTTTAGAGTGTGTAGATCCATTACTATGACTTAAGCTCCCATCTTTCCAAAGAATGAAAATAATGCCAGAAATGGAACTTGGAGTTCCAGATGAATACACCAGCATTTAATTGTTATAACAAATACAAGACACATTTTCCAGTAACTCAGTATTTTTATGGAAATAGCAGCAAATACAACTTAAGCTAATCTTTTAAAAATGTGTTTAAACAATCTCTGTAGATAAATTAGAACCTAGGGACTTCCTTACTCTATGGAGTTCTAGAATCAGGTCATTTCTCTGGGATCTAGAATTTGAGCCCATAATGCTGTAGTTGTGTCAGCATAGAAAATGGCCAAAATGCATGTTCTTTTTATTTGCTATGTGCACATTTTATTTTACGCAGTTTCCCAGTTCAGCAAATACCTGTGACTAATAGGTGATAAGTACTGGGCTGGGTTTTGAATTGGACTACATTTTTCACTGAACTTTATACTTTATGTGTGTTCTTTTTTCAGAAGTGGATTTACAATTGCTTTGCTACTGCACCAAGCTCTTAGCATATTGATCAAAGAACAATAGAATGAATAAATAAAGTGAAATATTTAGACTGCTTAATTTGGGATTTCTCAAGTTACAAAGTCTAGTGAAATTTTACCTTGCTGATAATTTCATTTTCTTTGAGAATTTAGAATATCAAAACCTTTTAACATTAATTTAAATTGTGTTTGCTGATATTTCCAGACAAATACTGAGTTCCTGGAAAGTGTGTCTTGAATCAGTCAATCATACTCCATATTGCTATTTCTAATAAACACAGTACTCTTTTAATAAAAAAGAGGTAGTTAGTTTGTAAGGCTGACGTTTATTTAGACAACAGCTTTCGAATGTTTTCTTCTAATTGAAAGACAAGAGGAAAATGAACTGGGCAGTGACTATTGAGGATGGGCTATTTTGGTTTTTCATAGAGATCACATTCTTTAAGTTACTGAGTTATGATATTGAAAATGAAGGGCAAGCTCCTTGTTGGGGGAAAGTGTTAAGAGTAGGCCTAATGCAAAATCTTATTAAGCAACTGTCAAGATTCCTCTATTTTACCCTTCTCTCCCCTATTCTGTAAGAAGCAACTGTCGTTTTGAGTGAGTGTACTGCCAAAGAGACATTTACAAATAAATGAAAAATGTCACAATTGATTTCACTCCTTCTAGAACACTGCGTGTCAGCTTTGTCACAAACTGTCTTTTTTGCTCTCTGTTTTAGATCTTCCAGCTGGATACTGGAAATAGCTTTTGATGGGTTAGGAACTCTCTCACTTGACCCCAGGTAAGCCCTCTGTTGATGACCTTTTACAAATGTTTGTAAAACCATCCAGCAATTTGAGAATATAAAAACCTTATTGCCTACTTCTTTCTGTAACTGATGTTTTGTCAAAAAGCACTCAGATATTGATATCATTTTCTTACGTTTTGGACATTGGGAAAAATTATTTCATGCATTATAAAACATTGTCAAAGTATACAATTTTATTTCACATTATCTTTCCCAGTACAATGTTGTTTTTTTTAAAATTATCATCATGCTTAATCTAATAATAAAACTAACAATGTTACTTATAAAGAGGATATCTAGGTATGCTTTTACTATATTTTTAAAGAACTCTATAGATGTCTAAATTTGTATCACTCTTTCAAAAATAACTTTATCTTGACTACATAAATCTGTGATACAATTTACATAAAAGATCATTGATTATTCATTCATTATTGCCATCACCTTAAATCAGTCTACCAGCAAAACTGCTATCATGCTAACATTTTTGAGGTCATTTACCATGTCAAGCAATTATATGAATTAGCTTATGTAAATGTTTCACAGTGGTATTTGAATTCTCAGTTAATATGGATTTGATAAAAAACTAATTAGAAATTGCTAGCAGTAGTTTTTATTATGGATATTACATTAAAGGAAAGTAAATCTTCACATAAATATATTTTAAGAGATTTAAATCAATATAATTAGTTATAGAGCATGCTATCATTTGAGATTATTTAGCTCTCTACTTAAAAGATGATGGAATGAACTAATTAGCTATATTCTGTTTCTCTTGGAAAATAGAAGTTGAAGTAATCAGTCTTTCATTCAACTAATACTTATTGAGCATTCATTCAGTGCAGCTACTTCACATTGATGACATGATGGTGAATAACCTGTAACTGCTTCTCACGAGTTTACAGATTAGTGTGAGTCAGTCAAGGCAATCGGCAAGTATAACTTAGAGTGATGAGTGAGAACAATAAGGATAAGCATGAGAAATGAGGTGAGCAGCTGGCCAGGCTAGGGACAGATGTTCAGGGAGTGAGTGGTAATGGAAGGTGGAAGAATATTTAGTTGCAAAGTAGATTATGACAACTGAAGTATAATATTTAAGGTAGAGAGATATGTCTAAAGAATTAAGGAAGGGACAGTTCATGAGCGTTCCCATGAGCTGTATTTAGGAATTCAGTTATAGTTGTGAACAGTGGTAGTTAAACTGGAAAGACTTCATCTGAGGTATTGGACATTCCAAATATAGCTGGTTGAATTCTCATAGTACCACTTGCTATATATAATAACCAGGAAAGTGGGACAGGCTTCTTTATTTAAAAAATTTTTTTTAGATATTTTAATTGATTTTAGAGAGATGGAAAGGGAGAGGGAGAGAGGTAAACATTGATACAAGAGAAACATCAATTGGCTGTTTCTGCACACCCTTTATTGGGGGTCAAGCTGGTAACCCAGCATATGCCCTGATCAGGAATCGAACCAGTGACCTCTTGCTGCATAGAATGACACTCAATCTACGGAGACACACTGGCCAGGGAAGTCTTCCTCTTTTTCATCTATATAAAAAGAATATATTTCCTAGATTGTAAGATCTTTGTGAGCAAGCACCTGGGCTAATTTACTTTGTTTTCCCAAGGTCTATTAAAGTACTTTACACACAGCATTCTCTCAATATTTATAGTGTGGGATTACAGTATGGAAAAATCTGGAAAATTGAATAGATTGACTTTATAGAGGCTCTCCCCAAAGACAGTATTTATGATCATATATTCTTTGCCCTGATCCATTGTCACAAATGACAAAATTCTTTTTAACATCTCTTCTTTACTTTTATATTCACAATAAGAGGCCTCTTCAAAGAATATCAGTTTGAAATAGCATTTTTGAAATAGTGTGTCAATTGAAAAATAACAATTACATGTCAATAAATTCTCTTTAAACAACCTAAAAATAGTTGAGGAAACTAATAATAGGTGAAGTAAATAACTTAGCAAAAGATGAAATAGCCAAAATGTTAAATTTGTAGTTGCTATAGAAAATATATAATCAAAATACAATATAAAAATTTTATTTTGTAATGAGACATAGAAATGAAATAACAAAAATCATTAAATTAATCTGATATTACTAGTATAAGATAATGTATTTATCTTACTAGTGTAAGATATTTAATTTAATGAGGAGCCCTTAAAAATTTGGTTCATAAATTTCCAAATTACTTTTATCTATATATATAAAACCCTAATATGCAAATAGACCAAACAGCAGAACAACCGAACAACCGGTCACTATTCCATGTGCTGACCACCAGAGTGCATGTGCAGGACCAAGGCGGAGCGCTGGTCGCTGCCATGGGGTGAGCCTCTGGTGGTTACTGGAAATTCTTTGCTCCCACATGCCATGGTCCCTCCTGGTGCTCACACTTGCTGCCGGAGTTGGCCCCACTCACACTCTCTGCTGTGCCAGAGCCATCAATCACACCCATTGACAGTGCCTGGCACCATCCCTGATCGCTCAGCACCATCAGTGGCTGCTGGCCCTCATTGCCCCTTAGGAATTTTCCACCTCCCCCTGCTCCTGAGGGGTGATTGGAGTTGGCAGCCACCTCTCACATCTACTGCTGGCAATGGCCCTGCTCTGCTCGCACCCACTGCCAGCACTGGAGCCACCACACACACCCACTGCTGGTGCCAGTTCCACTCGCACCCACAGCTGGTACCGGAGCTGCTGCCCACACCTGCTCCTGGCGTCGGCCCCAATCACTCCATGCCATCAGCAGGTGTGAACATCAGCGTGTGGGAGTGGGAACAGTGGTAGCAGGACTCATGGCAGATAGGGGACCAGGGGCTGTGGTAGGAAGGGCCAAGACCCACCACTATGCCAACCACAGTCTTGCCCACCAGCCAATCAGAGCGGCTGTATGCAAGTTAACTCAGCCAAGATGGAGGCCAGCAGCCATGGAGGCGGGTGCGGTGCAGGCGAGAGGCAGGCTGTGGGGTGGCGGGGAGGGCTTGGCCAGCCTGAAAACTGCCATCAGCCCCTCGCCCAGGCTGGCCAGGCATGCCCGCAGGTGGACATCCCCCAAGGGGTCCCAGACTATGAGAGGGCACAGGCCGGGCTGAGGGACCCACACAAGTGCACAATATTGTGCACCGGGCTCCTAGTCTATATATATATAAAAGTCTAAGCAACCTAACAACTGAACAACCGAATGACCAAATTACTGGTCAACCAGTCACTATGATGCACACTGACCACCAGGGGGCAGGTGCTCAATGCAGGAGCTGTTCCCTGGTGGTCAGTGCACTCTACAGACAACCTCCTGCAGCTGGGCAGCCTCCTGAGGCCCTTTCCCCAAGCCAGCCAGTGCAGATGGCCTCAAATGGAACCTCCTACAGCCCAGCCCTTCCCACCAGCCAGCCAACTTCCCATGTCTCCTCCCCATTGCCGGCTGGCCCCATTGGCCCTGATGGGGCCAGCCAGTCAACCTCCCATGGCTCCTCCCCTTGGCCGCTCGATCTCCTGTGGTCCTGACTGACCCAGATCTCTGGCCAGGCTGAGGGATCTCCCCTGACCCCCTGCATGAATTCATGCACCGGGCCTCTAGTCTTTCCATAAAGTAATTTACTTTTCTATAACTGTCCTTTGTCCCCCCTCTCTTCTCCTAATAAGTTAAGTGATAATAGTATGAGGTACAGGCTGCCTTGTCTGTTGGTTTTCTTCATTTGCTTCTATCTCTGACTCTGACAGCACCTCTTCTATACCATTACCTTGGCAGAGAGCCTTACCATTTGTCTTTGACAAATTTTCTTCTTAAGTTACCAAAGGCAATTAATTGTTAATAACAAACAAACAAATGAACTAACAAACAAGCACGAACAACAAAAAATCTTTCAGAGCAAGTGGGATAAGACCGAACAGCTTTCTGTGAAAGCAGCTATACTACTTTCAGAAGACCTCTTGTGAAATTTTACTCACAGCATTAGAAGCTGGCTTCTTGACAAGGAAAAATTCCATTGTCTTGACAAAGGAGGGTAAATCTCCTCCATTCCATTACTATGTTTTGAAAGACATTCATGCTAACGTGCTCCATGTGGCTTTTCTTTTTCTTTAATGTAACTATGCCACTTCCAGGAACTCGCACCCACAACTGGTACTGGAGCTGCTGCCCACACCTGCTCCAGTGGGCCCCAATCACTCCATGCCATCACAAAAGAGCAGTTCGTTTACTTTAGTTCAAAGCCTTTCCTCAGAAATACAGTGTGGCTCCTGACAACTTGTTGCCTAGAGATGAGAGAATTTACAATTGGCTTTTTGTAATATTATGTATTTTGAATTCTTCTATAGACATTTTCATAAAATTTTCTTCTCTTAGTAGTTGCCACCCATCCATGTATATTTTGCCATAAGGCAATGAAATGGGAAAATTAAAACATCTCTCAAAACTGGAATAACACAGTTTTGGACACCATTGTCCTACTGAAAATAAGATTTTGCGCATAGAACCACAACACTTCTCATATATCTTTCTCTTACTACATTGCTTGCCTTTAATTCCAAACTCTTACTAGATATTTATTAAAATTCAGGTAACATGAATTTCCAAGGAAACTTTTCAGAAATTCTTTCATTTCTCTCAATATCCATTATGTCATGGCATCCCACATTTAATTTTATTTAAAATTCATTTTTAATTTGAAATGAAATAACACTTATGAAGATAATTTTATTAATAATCCTGATATAAATTATTTTTGATCACCATATAGCTGAATGATCGTTTGTAGAATTTTTACATACTGGTTTATTTTCTTCTAAAGTGGAAAATTGGAATGTGTGACAACATAGCTTGATATGTGCTAAAGCACAAATTAAGGTCAAAAAGCTAAAAATTTAAATAACAAAAAGGGGTTTGTGTAGAGATTTGATGTATGTGAAAGTCCAATATGTTTACTTAGTAAATTTAAAGTGGGTTAAACAATCAACCATTCAGTGTATCCTGAAAATGTGGCATGTGCATGAAAATGCACCAGATGCTATGAAACATTTTTTAAAATATTCAAGATGCATTCATGGGCTCCATTTATGATTTTCATTATTATGGCAGGTTCAGAGGAGTTCAGTATGTTTTCTGTTACAAAATTAATTACCATTATAGGAAAACAAAATAGATACTGACAAAAATAGAGAATGGGAGTATATTTAAGAGATGCTTTTTATGAGGTGAAGACAACATTAGTGAGAGTTATTAGAAAAGGGTTAGCCCTAGCTGGTTTGGCTCAGTGGATAGAGTATAGGCCTGAGGACTGAAGGGTCCTGGGTTTGATTCTGGTCAAGGGCACATACATGGGTTGTGGGCTTGATTCCCGGTAGGGGACGTGCAGGAGGCAGCTGATCAATGATTCTCTCTCATCATTGATGTTTCTGTTTCTCTCTCCCTCTCCTTTCCTTTCATATATATATGGAAAGGGTTAAATCTGTGTTTTATAGAATTTTCAGAGAAGACATTTCAGACCACATGGCTTGAGCTAGGTATACTATGATAGATGGGGCGAATTTGGGTAGATGAGATGGGTAAATAGAAAAATTTATATTTTTCCCTCCTTGGATGATCCAACAGCATGAGCCATAAAGGCAATGGTTTAGGAGGTACTGAGGGGGAGAATGGCAGTCAGTATAAGAAGACCTTAATGACTGGAACGAAGGATTTGTCCTGGGAAGCTACTGAATGTGAGGAGCCAGGCAGAGTAGTCTAAACCTGGGCAAAGGACTGCTCTAAGAGCTGGAGCTGAGGTCGACATTATGAAGATAGGATCTTCTGTGAAATGAACATGAGCTGGATTAGAGGCAGCCTGGCTGGCTGGGAGGGACATCTATCTATGTGCAGAGGAGTAAATTGAATTAGGGTACTGACGGGGGGAGTGAATGAAGCAATACAGTGTAAGCAATTAAACTATATTTTACTGATACTTATTTCTTATTTACAAATTTAACACATTCCAGAGACAGTAATTAGCAATCAGGTTAAATTATTTTGATTACCTCTTTTACACTTAATGAAAAACATCCTTAAAAACTACTTTCTAAGATGTTTGATAGTCTACTCTTTCCATCGTTTCTCTTTCACTGTTGCTTCATTTTTTCCTTCTCCCTCTTCCGCCCTTGGCCCTTTTCTCTGTTCTTTGACTTCCACTTGCTCATCTAAAAAAGCAAACTTTTAGGGTGGCTTTTATTTAATTATTTTTAACATTCATCATTTAATATAATTATTACCTAAACATATTTTAACATCACATAGGCTTAACATGAGAGCATAGCAACCTTGTTATACATCTCCCCAGTTCTGCTCCTAAAAGACAACCATTTTCAACTGCTCTAATTTTTTCTTCTGCTAGCTCTATGCTTTTATAGTTTTTTGTTAATTTATAAATTATTGACATTATCATTGACTTCTTGTTTTTTTGGTGAAAATGCTTTTTAAGATCTCATACCCATCGATCCCAAATATCCTCTCTTCACTTTAATTACAAAATTATATCACACTTTGTGAAATGAATGGTTTTTACATACATAATTACTAAGTTAATATTGCTTACTTCTGAATTAGAGCAAGTTCTATAAATTTTTCTTTCTCATATATTTTAAAACTTCCCTGAAATTAACATTTTTTTCTTGTTTGCTTAGTTTTCTTTATATCT
Organism: Murina feae; assembly: GCA_004026665.1. Classification (NCBI taxonomy): domain Eukaryota; kingdom Metazoa; phylum Chordata; class Mammalia; order Chiroptera; family Vespertilionidae; genus Murina; species Murina feae. The sequence goes on along the minus strand of PVJC01024790.1, from coordinate 3,822 downwards.
GTTCCTATTCCCAAAATATTCTAGAATAGTGAATGACTATCAATAACATGTTAAAATGATTTTTGTTGTCATTATTCTCAGAAAAATGACCGTCATCACCTTTATTGTTAAAGACAGAAGTACAAATATAGATGTTAGTCCTAATCTTAGGAAATGAAGAAAACAAAACAAAAAACCCAAGAGAAAAAGTGTTCTTCTGAAAACCAACAAAATAAAGTCCTCTTGAATTTGATGGGAAGAGAGATAAAGATTATGAATAAGGGAATAGATCCAGACATATTAATCTATTAGCGATATCAAACTATTTTATGTTTATCCTGGAGATATTCTATTATATCCCTTCATCCTCCTGCGTAGGTTTTAACTGTTGTTTCTAAACCTGGTACAACCACCATCCTGGAACTTCTCTGTTTTTCGTATTAGGATCCATGTTACCCGCATCTCATTTTTCTTTTCTCCAATGGCTTTCTAAGAAGAGTGCTTGGGAAAGTTTCTGACTCTTTAGAAGTGTGAAAGGCTTCATTCTGTTCTCATGCTTGATTGACAGTTTGCATGAGCATAGGCAGATTCCTCTCATAATTTCGAGGCTTCTGTTATCTTGTAGTACTTGTGCTGAGAAGTCTGAGGACACTACTGGTTGGTGCTTCTTTTCTCAGGAAATTTTATGATCTCTTTGTTGAACATCTGTGTGTCCTGCAAACTGTTCTTTCAGTTTTGTAATGTTCCTGCTATCATTATTCTCATTATTGTTACTAGAGGCTCAGCACACGAAATTCATGTGCTGGTATGATGCCTAGGCCTGGCCTATGATCAGGGCCATCTTCCCCAGCTACCTGCAGCCGTCCCCGCCCCTCCCTGCCGCCCACCCAGGTTCCCTGTTCGCCATTGGGCAATCAGAGCCAGTCACCGCAGCCACCAAGGTGTTTTCATCAACACGGACTCCAGTCCCTTCACCATGAAAACATGACAACTTTCTTGAGGCATTTTCAAGATGTGTCTTTCATAGGATACGACATTTCTTTCTTTCTTTTTTGTTTTTTACCCTCACCTGAGGATGTGTTTCCATTGATTTTTAGAGAATGTGGAAGAGAAGGGAAAAACAGAGAGAGACATCAAAGTGAGAGGAACACTTTGATTGATTGCCTCCTGCATATGCCCTCTGGACTAGGCAGGGGACCCCCAGACTCCTCTGATCGCCTGTTCCGCCCCGCGGGCCCCCGGCTTCTCAGCCACCTACCTGGCTAACAGGCCTGACCACTTCAGTGGCGGTGCTGCGCCGGACTGGACGCCAACATCTTGTGGCTATGGGGGAGGCCATCTTTGTGACAGAGTGACACCTAATTTGCATATTACTCTTAGATAGGATGAGGGTTTTATGAATAAAAAGTCAGAGGAAAAATCATCATGATTATCTGTACCTAATACTGGTCTAGCTTTTAGACATTTTTGCTATGTAAAGTCATTTTATGTAATTTGATTATCAATTACAATGATTTTAAACATCAGGGTTTCCTTTGGAAGCTCTATAAAAATCTTTAGTAAATAAAAATTAATGAATGCATAATGGTGAAATGAAGTTACATGGATGGGAATATAGATACTACTTGCACTTATATGAATCTCAGCAATACTGAATTCTTCTGGAATAGAAATTACATAAGCAAGTATTGCCAGAACTGTGGAAACAGTTTTAATGCCAGAATGTTTTTTGAAATAGTATTTTAATATGTATGTATTGTAAAATTCAAAGCATAATTAATTTGGTCAAATTAAATATTTAATTCATACATGGAAGGCAGAATGTGTTCTTGAATATTTAAGAGAGATTGAAATGTGTGTTTTCTCTCTAATCAATGTGCAAACATTTATTTAGCATCCAAGAGCTAAAGCCCTGCTCACTTCATTGAAAATGGAATTATAAAACATACTGGCTGGTATTTTATATTACTATAATAAAATGTTGGCAGATTGCTGTTATTAAAGCAGCAACATAAAAACAGTGCGTAAGGTCAGAGGCAAAGAGCATTTCAACACAGCTTCATTTATGAAATATGGTAAATTAAAAGACACAGATATTTTAATTTTGACACCTCCTCCTGTAGGTTGAAGAATATTATATTTGGCCTAACTGAATTCACAATTGATTATAAATATGTTAGTTTACACGTTTGGAAGGATGCTTTTAACTTTCATGTTGTAAGTTTGATTTAGACAACTTGGCATTTCCATCCGCCAAACTGAGGTGGACCAAATCAGTGACCTTCCTGGGTTGCTATATGGCTTTCTTAACTGGAGCTTCCAGTCGGCCTCAAAATGGTCACACCCTGCAGGTGCTCCTGGCAGAAGTCTTACATTCCTCTCTGTTCCCCCAGGTGATGACCTTCTCAAAGTTCTGCCCCTGCTCCCAGGTTCACTCTGTTTAACATCATCAAAACAATGTTCTAATGACCTCATTCTGCAATGCGGTTTAAAGAAAGATTTAAATTGAAGCTGCTGACTTATTTTCCGTTGGCTAAAATATTAAACACTTTGTGAAGCAGGCAATTCCCGCCCCCCCTTTTTAACATCGAAAGCACAGCTTCATTGATGAAAGGTGATAAATTATGACCTTGATATGTGTTATCCAGGATAAAGTCAGAGATTCAACTAAGTCTTTAATTCTGAGGTATAAGAAGTATTTCAGGTTTGCATGTGATGTGTCCAATTAAAGCATTTTGTTTCAAAAAGAAGTTTTACTTTGTTGTTCATCTTTCTGGGGCAGAAATTCAGTTTTCCCCTTATGTTAGCAGATAATCCAATACAGATTTCACAATATTTTAAATAATGATAAAACATATGTGAAAAATAAATGTTTAGTTCCCCGTATTTTATTTATTAAATATGAATTGCCTATAAAAACCATAGCTTGAGTGATTTTAGAGCTTGGGAGTGTGGGGAGTAACAAAAGTGAATTTAAATGAGCATGTGGAAACTGTAATATCCAAGTGTTGTACTAATTGAGAACATAGTGTGATAGGACATAGAAGAAAACAAAACAACTCTGGATTGCATATTTAGTCAATGAAACTCCTGAAAGGTGTTATGACTTATGTGAAAGAAAACTAAAAGTGACCACTGTTTTCTTAGAATCTAAAGTTAGTAGGAGTTTCATTTAGTAATTATAATCTGTGCTAAAAACAGTTTGCCAAAATAATGCTTGGTACGAATTAATCCGGAATGTTCAAATACTTTGCTACAGGTTTTACACAATGCGCAGCTCGTGGAAACACTAAAACTAGACTGTTCTAGATAGAGTTTGCTAGTAGCATTTACAAATGACAAACTACACTTTTGTTCTAAAGGGATTATAGACTTAATGAGTGCGCTCTACAATGTGCCAAAATTTATGATAAGGAAAAAATAATTAAGCAAGACAATGTAACTACCTATTGATGCTTAATAGAAATGCTTATGTATTCATTAAGTTTAGAAGATGGAAAACTGAGTTCTGTGTCTTAATTCATTCCACTTATGTTTAGGTGGGAATTAGGTTTAATGAGTTTTAATAATATCCTTGAATTTGATGTATTTATCTTCATCTAGGACACTTAGCTCCAAACTACTTTAAATAGTACAGTAAAAGAAGATAAATTCTTCTTTTGCTTTCATCTGTTCCTGAACAAAAAATCATTGAGTATATAAGGTTTGGAATTAGCGTCATTTTCCATTTCTTGTTATTAATTCAGAAAATGGCAGACTGATTTTTAGGAACCTTCTTTTCAGTGATGGATGGTTTCTTTTTCTTTTTTTTTTTCTTCCTTCCTTCCTTCCTTCCTTCCTTCC
>PVJC01024789.1:0-25291 GCA_004026665.1 Murina feae | reverse complement strand
TCCCCCCATTGATCTCTCCCTGGCCACCCCCACCCCCCCAGCACATGCCCTCACCCCTTAGTGTCTGTGTCCATTGGTTATGCTTATATGCATGCATACAAGTCTTTTGGATGATCTCTTACCAACCCCCTCCAGTCCCCCCTCCCTTCCCTCTGGCTCATTTTGCTTAGCATAATGCTCTCCATGTCCATCCATGCTGTTGAGAATGGTAAGAGTTCTTTTTTTTTTTACAGCAACGTAGTATTCCATTGTGTAGATGTACCACAGTTTTTTAACCCACTCATCTGCTGATGGGCACTTAGGCTGTTTATAAATCTTAGCTATGGTGAATTGTGCTGCTATGAACATTGGGGTGCATATATCCTTTCTGATGGGTGTTTCTGATTTCTTGGGATATTTCCTAGAAGTGGGATTACTGGGTGAAATGGTAGTTTCATTTTTAATTTTTTGAGGAAACTCCAAACTGTTCTCCACAGTGACTGCACCCCTACCAGCAGTGCATGAGGGTTCCTTTTTCTCCACATTCTCTCCAGCACTTGTCATTTGTTGATTTGTTGATGATAGCCATTCTGACAGGTGTGAGATGGCACCTCATTGTCGTTTTGATTTGCATCTCCCAGGTGATTAGTGACTTTGAGCATTTTTTCATGTGTCTCTTGGCTTTCTGTATGTCCACTTTTGAAAAGTGTCTATTTAAGTTCTTTGCCCATTTTTTGATTGGATTGTTTATCTTCCTTTTGTTAACATGTATGAGTTCCCTATAAATTTTGGAGATTAGACCCTTATCATAGATAACATTGGCAAATATGTTCTCCTATGCTGTGGGCTTTCTTGTTGTTTTGTTGATGGTTTCTTTTGCTGTGCAGAATCCTTTTATTTTGACACTAGAGCCCTCTAGGGGGTGCACGGGAGGCACATCCCGCAGCCGGGCCTGCACCCTCTTGCAGTCAGGGACCCCTCAATCCTTACCTCCACCTGCTCACTGCTCCTTATCTCTTGTCTCACTGCTCCTTAGCACTGCCTCAGAGGCAGGAGAGGCTCCCACCACTGCTGCTGCACTCGCCAGCCATGAGCCAGGCTTCTGGCTAAGTGGCACTTCCCTGTGGGAGTGCACTCACCACCTGCATTGAGTGCCTTCCCCCTGGTGGTCAGTGCATGACATAGGACCAGTTTTTCTGCCATTCAGTTGATTTGCATATTAGGGTTTTGTTATAGTCTCATTTGTTTATTTTCTCCTCAGTTTACATTACCCTAGAAGCCGTATCGGTAAAGATATTGCTATGACATGTGTCTGATATTTTGCTGCCCAAATGTATGAATTCTTAAAGCCATAGAATTATTTGTGTAGAATCTCAGAATATTTACAACTGTTTATGAAAACCTAAAGCATATTTTTAAACCATAAAACCTTCCTTTAAAAAAAAGAAAGAAAACCTTAATTGGGGATGGGAAAGAACTTTAAAGAATGCCAGCTGTGTGAGTTTAAACTGTTTGTAAAGTATCATTTGACCCTGCCTCAAGGCCCAGGCTATCATAATGACTTCTATACCCGCGGATGTTTTGTGTGGGAAGAGGTGGGGGAGTCCTCAGGAAGGGTTCAGCTCTACATTTCTGAATTGTGGTATTGCAATAGCCTGGCTGAAGCAGAGAGATTTTGGAGAATATGAATCCTCAGAACCTTGCAGAAATTTTAGGGAAGGTTTGGACGTACACAATCCATTCTTACTTCAAAGGGCAAGGAGGTTGGCATCTGAATTACAAAAGTAATGCGTATTCATTTTTAAAGAATCTAATCTAGTAAAAGAGTAATATGCTAATTGCATCACTCTGCTACATCCCAAGCCACGCCCACCAGCCAATCAGAGCAACTATATGCAAATTAACCCAACCAAGATGGCGGCCAGAAGCCACAGAGCTAGAGCAAACAGGAGGCTTCATTGCCCCAGTGATGGAGGAAGCTGCCTGCCTAGGCTAGCTGTGGCCTCTGCTCCAGGCAACAAAGTTTCAACCATAGAAGATAAATAAACCCCAGATACCTGCTTCCAGCCAGCCTCGCTAGGAGCTTGGGTTACTGGGGGCTGTGGCCAGCCTGCAAACAGCCCTCAGCCCCTCACCCAGGCTGGCCAGGCACCCCAGCAGGGACCCCCACCCTGAAGGGGCTGTGGCCAGCCTACAAACAGCCATCAGCCCCTTACCCAGGCTGCCAGGCACCCCAGGAGGGGACACCCACCCTGAAGGGGATATGGCCAGCCTGAAAACAGCCCTCAGCCCCTCACCCAGGCTGGCCAGGCACCCCAGCAGGGACCCCTACACTGAAGGGGGTGTGGCCTATCTGAAAACAGCCCTCAGCCCCTCACCCAGGCTGGCCAGGAATCCCAGCAGGACCCCCACCCTGATCCAGAACCCCCTTCAGGGCAAACCAGTCGGCCCCCACCCATGCACCAGGCCTCTATCCTATATAATAAAAGGGTAATATGCAAATTGACCCTAACAGCAGAACAACTGGGAATGACTGGTCACTATGACACACATTTACCACCAGGGGGGAGACGCTCAATGCAGGAGCTGCCCCCTGGTGGTCAGTGCACTCCCACAGGAGAAGCTCTACTCAGCCACAAGCCAGGCTGCCAGCTGCCAGCACAGCAGTGGTGGTGGGAGCCTCTCCCACATCCTCAGCAGCACTAAGGATGTCTGACTGCAGCTTAGGCCTGCTCCCCAGTGGCAAGTGGACATCCTCCGAGGGTTCCTGGGCTGCCAGAATGATGTCTGACTGCCAGCTTAGACCCAATCCCCCAGGGAGCGGGCCTAAGCCAGCAGGTGGACATCCCCTGAGGGGTCCCAGACTGCGAGAGGGCACAGGCCAGGCTGAGGGACCCCCCCCCAAGTGCACAAATTTTTGTGCACTGGGCCTCTAGTAGAAAATAAAAAGAGAAGCAAAAAGAAGAAGAAAAATCACTCAATAGTTCTACCATCCGATATCGGAGGGTGTGGCCTGAGGCGTGTATGGGAGAGGGAAGGGGTAATCTTTAAAGATGGTGAAGAGGAGGAAGTTACCCATTGATCATATACTCACGAGTCAAGGTGACAAACTCAGCGTCTCCCACTAGCCTGCCTCCCAGCCGCTAGGTACCTGCGTATGGTATATCCGAAAGCGCAGGCTGGGGCAGCAGGTCCCTTCCAGATCCTAAGGACCTGGGTGAGAAGCAAGGAGGAGGTATTCTTCAACAGCAGGGGGGATACTCAAGAGTACTCGGTAAGCACCTGGGAACACAGGTAGGGAGCCCAGGACCATCAATCCCTACTGCAGAAGCCTCTCGCGGGAGGAAAGTCCTTTCATTCAAGTTACAAGCAGCACAGTCTCGTCCAGTGGAGTCTGGAGTCTGAAAAGTCGGTTCTGTTGCTTCCTACAGCCAGTCACGCACCTCCCCTTCCCCGGAGGATGAGTGGCTAGACCAGATGACCCCGCGTTCCCTCCAGCGTTAAATCCCCTTTAGTGACACATACTTGCTGGACCTGTTTCGCTGGCCGGGAACTTCCACCCAGCTCCGGGCCGCATCTCTCCACCAGAGGGCGCTGCAGCGGACAGAGCGGCGTGCGGTGGGCGGAGTGGCAGGATCCGCGAAGCCTCCAGGAGGCGCGGTGATTGGCCGGCTCGGGCGGAAAGGGGCGTGGGAAGGGGCGGTGCAGCCGAGCTGCGCGGTGACGTCACGCAGCGGGGGCGGGGCGGGGCGGCGCGGCGTGTGACGCGCGGGCCGCGGCGGAGCTGGGGATTAATGGGAAAAGTTTTGGCAGGAACCGGAGGAGCCTGCGGGACGGCGGCGGCGGCGGCGCGAGAGGCGGCCGGGACAGGTCAGTCCGGGTTGGGGAGGCGGGTCGGCACGCAGCGGAGGTGAGCGGCGGGTCCGGGCCGAGGCGGCCCACGCGGCGGGGACGCCAAGGCCCGGAGGGGAGCGGGGCGGGGACCGCAGCCGGGGTCCTGGGACCGAGCCGCCGCCGCTCCCCGACGCTCGGACTCGGGCCGGTCTGCGATGGTCCGTTGCTGCCTGGCGCCCCTGTGCCCCGGCTCCTCGGACCTTCACTGCTGTCTGAGCCCCGCCGCAGGCCTCCCCACCCGGCTGTGACCCCACTCGGGCCTCGTGGCCCCGTCTCCTCCCGCGTCGGTGTTGGGAGAGCCCGGGCTCAGGCTCGGGCTGTTTCCTACTCCCCACCCGGCCTCTGACCGTCCTTCGTCTCTTCTCTGGTGTCCCCGGGGGCATTGCCCTCTACCCGGGGTCTCCTTGGGGCTCTTGCCTGCCCCCTGGTTATCCTTGTCTCAGTCTTCGTCCTTCCATCCTGGCCCTCAGTCTTTGCTCTTGTCCATCCTTGTCCCCCGCTGCCTGCCCCTCTCGATATTGGGGCTTCTCCTGGTCTCCCTCGCGGCGTTACAGGCTTTTTCAGCCCCAGGCTGCTTACCTGTCTGCCTCAGCTCCTCCTGCCCCGGCTCCCCTCTCTCTCATTTCCTTATTAGCCTTGTCACCTACCTCCCCTTCCCTCCCAGGACCTTGCCTCTGCCTCCGGGAGAAGCATGAGCTCACACACTGCTGGGCTTCCCCTTGACCTGCAGATGAGATAGCAGGGCGGTGAGGGCGTTCAGTCCCCCAATGGAAGGAAGGAGCTGAATGTCTGCGGTAAAGAGCGGGCTGTGTGTTTGTGGGAGAATCTGCTGCAGTGTTGCATCAGGGATGATGTGCAATTTGTAGATCGTCCTTTTAGTAGTCTCAGCTTTAATCCTTCTTCTGTATGGGCCTGTTGACTTCCAGGAACCCTTGGGAAGAGACTGGCCGCTGAGTTGGGCGAGCGCCAGGCGTAGCTGGAGGCCTCATCCAACTCTTTCCCCCTTCCAGGAAACAGGGCTGCCCGTCTTTCCACTCTGGATGCACCGAACACGTTTACATCGTGACACCCCAGCCCCCATGGCAGCCCTGACTCCCACCCTCGGACCTGTGGTCCTCAACCTTTTCCCTCGGTGCTGACTCCAGACCGTATTTTTCCTGCTGGAATTTTAAGCAGATCGCCGCCTGATAGCTCCAGGGCTGGCAGACATCTGTCCCTTTTGCTGTTGATGGCTTGAACCAGCTGCCGATTTTCCCTCGTGCATCCCTGATCCGCTGACTGGGTCAGGGCCTCTGATCTTCGTCCCTCGCTGAACGGGTTCTTTGGAAGTTTCTCCCTCCATGTTCCTTGGGAGCTTAATTTCCTGTGGATCCAAGAGGGAAGTTGACACTGAAGTTCTGTTCCCTTTGCCCAGGCGTTACATCAAATGTCAGGCTGGGACGGTGTTAGTTAGACGGCGGCAAGAGCTGAAGTCGCTTCTAGTCGCAGAGACGATTCTGTCTGGGGCCAGAGAGCCCACCACCTCTGTGGTGTGTCCCCTTCTCGCCAGGCAGAAAGTTCTTCTCGGATGTCCCCCACTGCACTCCTTTATTTGGAGTTGGTGCCCCAGAGCCATCGTCAGGAAGTGACACACGGGCCCCTGTTCCTGCCCAGTCTGACCTGGAAGATTCAGAAGCCGTGACCCACTCTCACGTTTCGAAACGAGGGCCTGTTGTTTCACGTGGCTCTGGGTTTCTAGGTCTTCTCTTTTGAGGATCGTGCTCTCTGCCTTTGAGCCAGAATTGGACACAGAATTGGCAACTTTCAGGGCTTTGGTGGAGAGCCAACTGAACTAGCTAGGCCAGACTTTGAGTTTTGGAATCCTCTTGTGCACTGAACTTTTCTGTGGAAGAAAGAGGATCGAGAATGGCTGAGCCAGTCCCTTTTCCACTGACCCCGGAGCCCCCTCTTAAGCAGCATTTGGTGGTGGTGGGGGGGACTTGGGGGGTGGATTTGACCAACAGGGGTCCCTTGTTCCTGTGAAGAACAGGATTTTAATGGGTCGTTCTAATGAAGTTGGGGTTGTGGGTTAGGCAGTAATTTAGTCTAATCTCTGGCCCCCAGGTTTTTCTGACCCTGAGGGTTTGTTGCTCCTCTCTCTTTGCTCACCTGCTCTCCCCCCTGAGGTGGTAGGGGAGGGGCTTGGGAAGAGGTCGAGCCCAGCCCCGTGGAGCAGCTCGGGCACCAGCAGCCTGGCCGGTAGCTGCTTGCAGTTTGCTCATGCTGTCGTTTGCTACGTGGGCAAGTTCCCATTTAGTGGTTTTTACAGAGCCAGGGTCAGCTGCCTCTTTTTCAGAGGTGTGAGCACACAGGCCTCTGGCAGGATCTGCAGATGGTGTAGCCCATCGCTTCCAGCTGAATGAGCTGAGTGTACCAACACACGCTTTTGTTTGGCTGCCTTTCCCCCTGCCCCTCCACCACTAATTTTTCCTTCTTCGGGCTATGCCTCAGCCCACTGAGGAAGAACTGCCCCTACTCAGCCTGCCAACTCCACCAGTGGTCCCTGAGACCCCTCCCTCTGACCTGGTGGGAGGACAGCCGTGTGGGATGCTGGCCTGGGAAGCTACAGGCCCCTGCTTTGGGTAGGCGGCAGCTGTCCTGGCTGCCAGGCAAGCTGTCTGCAGGGCCTGCGGATGCTGGCGTGTCCTGGGACTGCAGCTCCTCTCTCTCAGGAGGAAGGGACCTGGCTCTTCTAAAGGCTTTAGCTCTGTCCCGTCCCGAGACTCCCCTGCCCCACAGCCCAGCAGTTCCCTGCTGGGAACTGTCTTCTTCCTTCCACGTGGCTTCTCCATGGACTTCGTGGGTCCTGCCGGGCTCTTGTTTGTGTCATGTCGGAAGTTCTGTGCGGGATGCCCTTGTCTGTGCCGCGTTGTCCCAGATTGCCGGGTGGCTGCTGCTTTAGATGGTTTGATGTGCCTTTGGATCTCCGGGGGAGGAGCTACTTGAAGCAGCTGAGTTACACTGTGTCTGAGGGGAGCCGGGCACTTGCTTGAGTCTGGCAGGGAGGAAATGTCCCCTGGCATCAGATTTCAGACATGTGGGTCTTCTCGCTTGGTAGATAGTTCCTGGCTTTCATAGCTCAGAGGCTGGTGGCTGGGGCGTGACCCCGGTCCTGTCTCCGTGGGGCTTTGGTTAAGGAATCAGGCATGACTCAGGGCATCTCCATTTATGAGTTGTTAACCACTGGAAGTGTGGGCTCTGACACCTCCTTCACCTTGCCGGCTCCTTCCGCCCCACCCGTACACTGGTACAGTCAGAAGGTACTGGTACAGTCAGCAGAGCCGGTGCCCTCTTACTCGGAAATGAGCAGACTGCTTCCAGGATTGGGAAATGTTTGCTACTTAGGCTCAGGGTGGGTGTATGAGGGACAGAGGAGGAGCCGGCTTGCCTTAGGAGCACTCTTTGAGCCCTAGTATTTGTGTTGTTGTTGTTTTTTAAATATGTTTTTATTGACTTTAGAGAGAGGGGAAGGAAGAGAGAGAAAAGCAGAAACATTGATGAGAAAGAAATATCGGTCAGCTGCCTCCTGCATGCCCCTACTGGGGATCAAGCCCATAACCTGGGCATATGTCCGTCTTAGTGTCTTATTATAACACCAGAGGCCCAGTGCACGAAAAGCCTGCAAGAGTAGCCCTTCTTTCCCTCAGCTGCCTGCACCGGCTTCCCTCCCAGCCCCAGCTTCGTCCTGAAGGTCGTCCGGAAAGACATCTGGTCTAATTAGTATATTATGCTTTTATTATTATAGATTATTATAGATATTAGAACTGCTTTTCTGACCCTGGCCCCTCTCAGCTAAAGATGCCGGGTTTCTTTCCATCCTGCAGTGTTGTGTGGTGTTTTGGGCATGTACGTGGTACTCACGCAGTGGCTTCTGCTCACCGACAGATGAAGACAGATGCGCCAAAGAGGTAATCACACTCCCTTCCCCAGGGGCCTCTAGCAGCTGACACACATTCAGAGATAGGCTCCTGGCCTAGCAGGTGAAATGATTTCTGCGGGACTGAGTCCCTGTCACAGCGCCTGGGACTCACCGCTTGCACGGAGCAGACGCTTACTAACCACCATTGAGTGTCTGTGACTTCACGCAGTGTTTGGGGAGCTTTGAGGTTTTCACCTTCACAGCCACTAAACATAAACTCCCCAAGGACACCCCTGTTTCCTGTTGTGTCTAGGACAGTCTGGCATAGAAGATGCTAAATAAATATTTGTTGAAGGACTAAGTGCACACACCTTCTCTCTGCCCATGTAGGTGCCAGGCCACAAAGATGGTGTTCATCATTCTCTTTCACTTGTGCATCAATCATTTTGGAGCGTCTCCTATGTGCCAGGCACAGTACCGGCCCTTGGGAAAGGATGATAGTAAAGAAATAGAATCGGTCCCCGTCTCATGGGTCGGTACTTGCTGGCATCTATGAGAGCTGGGCGTAATACCCAGGACTGTTTCTTCCATCTCTGCGGGGGTAGCGGGGCCTTACCAGAGTCCGAACAATGCCCTGGGCTTCCCATTGCCGTTTCCCTGTTCTCTGGATGCCTGGCAGGTTTTACAAATTCTCAGAGGGGAGCTCCAGGGAGGTCGATGTTCATTGTCCCAGCTATTTGGGAGTCTGGGCTGTGATGGGGTCCCTGCTGGGGGTCAGGGGTAACATGGGGCTCCTGTCTGATTTGCTTTAATCTCCAAGTTTTAATGGTTCCAGGAGCTGTTTATGGGCTTCACTTCCCTTTCTCCGCCTTTAACACCCAGCAGGTTTTCCTGTTGCCAAACAGGGTGCTGAGCCCATGTGTCTGTCTTTCTGTGGATCTTGCAGGAAGGCCCTCGGGCAGGGGCCACTTCTGTTCTCAAACCCACACCAGGTCCTTTCCTCTGAAGGAAATATGAAGGGGGAAGGAGTGGGGAGGGAGGCCTCTGAGGTCCCCTGAGAGGGTTGAAGTAGGAGTTCCCCTGAGCAGGAAGAGCGGCTGAGTTGAGTTGATTTGCTTTATCATGCGTCTCAGCAGCGGCCAGCCGTAGTGGCAGTAGTGTGCGTGTCCAGGGGCCCGTTGTCCAGTTCATCCCTGAGCTGTGTGCTCCCAGTCTCGGCTGAAGTTTTTCTTTTTCACTTTCCCCTGGCAAAGGTAAGCCTGTAGCTTTGTCAGATTTTTTTCAGTGTTAATCTACAACTGGTGTTGTCATCTTAGTCTCTCCTATCTGAGGCACTTTTGTGGGCCAGGTGCCGTGACAGATGTTTCCCACACGATGTGTGTGGAACCTAGGTGGGAGGGAAGATGTATGCACACAAAGGTTTGTGAGACGTTGGGGAGCTGATGGGTTCTGAGAACATGCCGATCGTGGGTACTCACTGAGAGGAGCGAGTCACCACTGAGGACTGGCTTCGTCCCTGAAGAAGCTAAGTTCAGATTGGGCTTTGAAAGAAAGTTGGTTGATTTTGAAGTCAGCTTTAGAATATTGTTAAACAGTGATTCTCAAGGTTTTTGGCCTTTTACACTCTTAAAATTTATTAAGGGCCCAAGAATTTTTGTTTATTACCAAGCTAAAAATTAAAACTTAGGAATTTTTAAAAATTACTAATTTAGCCCTAGCTGGTTTGGCTCAGTGGATAGAGCGTTGGCCTGTGGACTGAAGGGTCCAGGGTTCGATTCCAGTCAAGAGCACATGCCTGGGTTGCGGGCTTGATCCCCAGTGTGGGGTGTGCAGGAGGTAGCCAGTCAATGATTCTCTCTCATCGTTGATGTTTCTATCTCTCTCCCTCTCCCTTCCTCTCTGAAATCAATAAAAATATATTTTAAAAAAGAATTAATAATTTATTAAGTCACTTACTATAATAATAATAAAACCCATTACATTTATCACAGATGAAAATTTTAATGAAAAATAGCTGTTTTTTAAAACAAAAAAAGTTGTGAGGAGTGATACAGTTTTACATTTTTGCTAGTCTTTTAATGCCTAGTCTAATTAAAGGCAGCTGTGTTTTTATAACTGCTTCTATGTCCAATCTCTTAAAATTTGTCTTACTTTAAGATTATGAAAAAAAAATCTGGTTTCACATAGATACTTAGTTGAGAATGAGAGGGTTATTTTAATATATTTTGCAGTAATTGTGCTATTCTTTGAGGCGATAACAAAAGTTGACAAGTGGTAGGATAATCTTAAAGGTTAGTTGTAATGTGGAGTCTAAAACCTTATCGGCAAACTTTTTTTAAAATATATTTTTATTGATTTCAGAGAGAAAGGAAGAGGGAGGGAGAGATAGAAACATCAATGGTGAGAGAGAATCATCGATCAGCTGCCTCCTACAGGTCCCCTACTGGAGATGGAGCCCTGGGCATGTGCCCCGACCGGGAATCGAACCATGACCTCCTGGTGCATAGGTTGACACTCAACCACTGAGCCACACCAGCCGGTCATCGACAAACTTTTTATGCTTTGTGACATTATGCCTGTGAACTGAAGGGTCCCTGGCTCCATTCCAGTTAAGGGAACATGCCTGGATTGCGGGCTTGATTCCCAGTAGGGGCGTGCAGGAGGCAGCCAATAAATTATTCACTCTCATCATTAATGTTTCTCTCTCTTCCTCTCTGAAATCAATTATACACACACACACACACACACACATACACACACACACATATATATGTATTTTTTTAAAGAAGTCTTCAATTATTGAGAAACTGTCAACCTCACAGTGGTGGATGCAGGTTTTCTATAATTTGAATTTCTCATGAAAGCTTAATTGTCATCATTGGTAATATACTGTCAGATTTTTTTCTTGAAGTGCCACTTCATTTATTTTCAAGAAAAACTTAGTTTAATACCCAACTCTAATTCATTATATATATTTTTAATTTTTGTTTTTGTTAATCCTCACCTGAGAATATTTTTTTCATTGATTTTGAGGGGGGGGGGGAGAGGGAGGAAGGGAGGGGGAGAGACAGAGAGAGAGAACCATTGATGTGAGAGAGACACTTGGACTGGTTGCCTCCCACATACACCCTGATCAGGGCTGGGGATCAAGCCTGCAGCTGAGGTGCAGGCCCTTGACCGGAATCAAACCTGTGACCCATGGATGGAAGCGCTAACCATTGGGAAAGATGGCCAAGGTTAAATAATTATAATTTGTTCATCTTTTCTTTCAAGTAAAAACTGCTTCATGAGAAAAGTGGTTAGTTTAGTTGCAGCTCAGTCACAAAGTGCTTTTTCATATAATTCCTATTTTGTTACAAAGAATATTTAAAAGATGTGCACTTAAGGGTCAAGATTTAATAAGTTAGGTTTTAGTGGTTCATCTAGGACAGCAGTTGGGGGTGGAACGACCCTTTCACAGGGGTCGCCTAAGACCATCCTGCACATCAGATATTTACATTACGATTCATAACAGTAGCAACATTACAGTTATGAAGCAGCACCGAAAATAATTTTGTGGTTGGGGGTCACCACAACATGAGGAACTGTATTTAAAGGGCTAGAAGGTTGAGAACCACTGACCTAGGACATTCCTAAGTGAAATTGGTACTTTATTATCTTTTTAAAAATTATGTTCTTACTGTTTTTAGAGCGACAGGAAGGAAGAGGGAGAGAGAAACATTGAAGTTTGAAAAAGACATTAGTTGGCTGCCTACTGCATGTCCCCTACTGGGGTATCGAGCCCTGACTGGGAATGGAAGTGGAGGCCTCTTGGTGCAGGAGGTGACACTTAGCTGAGCCAGGACAGCACTTTAGGATCTTTAGCGGTTCTGTGTGTTGAGTGGGCTCGGTGGGTGGTCCTCACTTGGGGACTCTCTTTGCTGTAGTCACATGAGGCTCAGCTGGGCTGGACCTCGCCACTCGCTCGCTCACATGGCTGGCGCTTGAGGCTGGCTGTTCACTCGGCCTCCATGTGGGCTCTCCATGTGCCGTGGGCTGCTCACAGCATGGCTCACACTGGATTCTGAGCAGAAACACGCCAGGAGTGAGTGTCTGAGAGATCCAGCCATAAATGCAAGGTCTGACCTCGCTTTAGAAGTCACACAATGTCACTTCCTCTGCATTTTCTTAATCATAGCACCAGCACAGATTCAAGGAGGGGACTGCACAAGGGTTTGACTGACAAGAGGCATGGTGTATTGTGAGCGAGAAAGGCCTTCTTGGAGATCAGCATCTTTTATGTGAGATAACCTAGCCGCTATCTGAATACTCTCAGGAGAAAAGTGCTTCTTCTCATGATTTCCATTCCTGGAAACCATTGTTGGGGAATTTATATTAGGTTGATAGGAGCTATTGAGTGCCAAGTGAAGGAATTTGCACTTCATGTTCTTTGGGCAGTGGGTAGCCATTGGTGTTTTGTTTGTTTGTTTGTTTGTTTTTTAATCCTCACCTGAGAATATGTTTATTGATGAGAGAGAGAGAGAGAGAGAGAGAGAGAGAGAGAGAGAGAGAGAGAGAGAGAGGTCGAAACATCACTCTGGGAGAGGAATATCAATGGGTCGCTTCCTGTCCATGCCCCATCCAGAATTAAACTAACCTAGGTACGTGCCCTGACCCGGAATCAAACCCACTGGGCAGCCGTTGGTGGATTGAAGCAAGGAGTGATTGTGTTAATGCTGCAAAAAGGCTGATTGAATAGGGGGAAATGGAGGTAAATAGATTAGGTAGGAGATTACTGCAGTAATTTAAATGTTAGGGAATTCTTCCTCATGTTAAATTTGAGTTTCTCTGATCTATCTGCCACATAGATTAAGTACCCAGAGCACAGGTGGAGTAGCACCCCCACCCCATCCCTGTTATTTAGGAATGTTGATACACTGGAGAGATTTAAGGGTTCACAAAAGTTGAGGCAACTGTTCCTGGCCTGTGTGGCTTAGTTTGAATGTTGTCCTGTGCACCTGAAAGTGATGGGTTTGATTCCTGGTCAGGTCACCACATACCCAGGTTGTGGGTTCGGGGTACATATGGGATTGTTTTTCTGTCACACTGATGTGTGTGTGTGTCTCTCTCTCTTTCTCTCTCTCTGTAAAATCAATAAAAACAGCCCATCTGGAGGTCATGGTTTGATTCCTTCCTGGTCTGGGCATGTGCCTGGATTGTAAGCTCCATCTCCAATGTGGGACATGCAGGAGTCAGTTGATCAATGATTCACTCTCATCACTGATGTTTCTGTCTCTCTCTCCCCCTCCCTTCTCTGAATCAATAAAAATATTTTTAAAATAAATAAATTCAATAAAAACATATTGGGTGAGGATTTTAAAAAGTTGAGCAACTAAATTTAAGTTTTATTGTCAAGGTACATTAAAAAGTTAATCATTATTTATTTATTTATTTTAAATATATTTTTTATTGATTTCAAAGAGGAAGGGAGAGGGAGGGAGAGCTAGAAACATCAATGATGAGAGAGAATCATTGACCAGCTGCCTCCTGCACGCCCCCTACTGGGGATCGAGCCTGGAACCTGGGCATGTGCCATGACTGGGAATTGAACTGTGACTTCCTGGTTCCTGGGTTGATGCTCAACCAGTGAGCCACACTGGCTGGGCATCATGATTTATTTTAAAAAAGCAGGAAATGTCAAACTTCATTTTCACTACTGAACAATGCTTCAATTACACTTCAGTTTCAGTATCATAGACCAGTAGGAAGTGAGAAGAAAGGGGGGTGACAAATTAGAGAGTGGTAAAGGGGGGCGGGAGAGGGAGAGTCAAGAGGGGAAAATGGAAAATGAATTTGGAGGACAAGCTGGGTGGAACTGCTTGAGACAGAGAGGAGGCTCCATGTGGACTGTGTTAGCAGAGCTGGCTCCTCCTGTGTTCCCTGTGGCCCTGGCTTCTGGGTTTGGGCACCTCCTGGCCTTGGCCTGTCTCTCGCTCTTTCTCTCTGTGAAGAGGCCATGGGAAGAGCTGGTGTGGATTTGGTGTCAGGCAGACTTGGGTGACTCTTAGCTCCCATGTGTGGAATTATGGCTTAAAGAGGAAAATGAACCTCAGCAAGTGCTGCTTCATCTCCTGCCTGCCAAGCTCAGTTCTGAGGTGGTAGACTCGGAGAAATGCCTTTCTGAACCAGTTTCTCCCCAGTGTACGGGAGTCTTCACCTTCTGGTAAACAGTGTTGGCGTCAGGCAGTGCAGTGCAGTGCAGTGCAGCACCCTCCTTTCTCTTTCCAGCCTCGTGTTCAGAGCGTAACTTCTACCCGCCATGCTGTCATCACAGGGCTCTCCCGAGACCATTCCCACATTCTGGAGGGCTTCTCTCACGGGGAGGCATTGATGGGAGAGCATCCCAGTGGCACGGGAACACCACCTGGTGCTTAAGTTCATTTCTACATTATTTTAAAATTAGAAGCTTGTTGCACGAAGATTCACACAATAGGCCTTCCTTCCCCTGGCAGCCGGCACCAGTTTCCCTCTGGCAGCCGGGACCCAGGCTGTTGGTCCAGCTGCAGTGAGGCTTCAGTCTTCACTCTTCACTCTGCACCTGCGTATGCAAATTAACTGCTATCTTTGTTGGGTTAATTTGCATAGTTGCTCTGATTGGCTGGTGGGCGTAGCAGAGTGACACCAATTTCCATGTTTCTCTTTTATTAGTGTAGCTAGATTTTCATCGCTTTTGTTTGTAATCTGCTCTGATTCCTTGATCCTTATCTTATTATTTGGCACTTTCCTCATCTAGGAGTTGTGACTTCAGAGGCAGAGTCATTGGCTTGGATGGTAATAAAGGCCAAGTTCACTCTCTCAACAGTGGCATTAGTCAAGCAGCCTGAATGAATACAAAGTGTGGGGTCCACTCTCCTCACAGACAGAACACCCCCGAATTTGCCAGAACACAGAGCACTACTCATCACTTCCTTTTCCAAACAAGCAAGCATGGCGTGCTTTTCCTCAGTTTCCCTTAATTGCTAAAACATTTCCTTGTTCATAACTCTACTGTCATTGCCTCCAGTTCCATCTCCTCTGTCTCAGGCTTTCTCAGCCCCAGCACTGTGGACATTTTGGGCTGGGAAATTCTTTGTTGTGCGGGCTTTCTGTGTATTATAGGATGTTTAGCATCACCCCTGGCTTCTACCCACTAGATGCCAGTACCCCCCTCTACCCCAACCCCAGGGGTGAAAACCAAGACTGTCTCCAGACATTGCCACAGGTCCCCTAGGAGGCAAAAACACCTCTGACTGAGAAACACTGCTCTGTCATTTCCTCAGTAAATATTTCTGGCCAGTTGGGTCCACTGGTGAACATATCAATAAAACCAATAAGATAAGCATATAGTTCTTATATTGGAAATTTACTCTAGTCAAAGCCACGGCACTGAGGGTTTTGAGTTGGAATGAAATTGTTTGCAATGAGCAGCATGTTCCAACTTAGTAAGAGACCATAAGATGGCTACAGCACAGAGGCATAGATTAGTTGTGTTTCTCCTGGTCTTTTTTCTTTTTTAAATATATTTTACCGATTTCAGAGAGGGAGAGGGAGAGCTAGAAACATCAGTGATGATAGAGAATCACTGATTGGCTGCCTCCTGCCCACCCACTACTGGGGATAGAGCCCGAAACCCAGGCATGTGCCCTGACGGGGAATTGAACCTCTGACCTTCTGGTTCATAGGTTGATGCTCAGCCACTGAGCCACACAGGCTGGGCCCCAGGTCTTTTCATGTCTGGGCAGAAGTCCCTTTCCTGTAGCTCCCAGTGTGCCATGTAAAGCAGAGTTGGTAACGTGGCATATGAATGGTCATTAATCTGCCAGTTCCTGGTGTGAGACATCGCCAGCTGATCTGGCGCTCTATCAGAGCATTCTTCCAAACCCAGACGGGCTCTCAGAGGCCTCCACTGGCGGTTAACATGAGAGAGCTTACCTGCCATCCCTAACCTCAAGCTTGTTTGCCTGACCCACATGATCTTGTGTTTTGGGTTGTGGCTTTTTCGCGCTTTCCCCCCTATAAAAGCCTGCCGATGTGTTCCCCTTGACCCTCAGCACGTGCATCCTGAGGTGAACTCCTGAGTGGTCCTTTTGGGGGCTTCAGGTAAAAGAAGAGGAAACTACCCTCTCTCCTAAGGAGGTCCTCCCAGGGCCAAAATGCTCAGTTTTGTGAAATGAATTCCTTCCCCTTTAGCATTCTACCCCCTGTTGTCTCTGTAACAAATGACCACAGACTTGTGGCTTAAAACAAAACATTTATTCTCTTACAGTTCTGAAGGTCAGAAGTCCAAAATCCATTTCACTGGGTCAAAACCAAGGTAATTGGCAGCACGGCAGCACCAATAGCCAAAGAAAGACCCTGGCCTGGGTGCTCCACACGCCTCATCTGGCTTTTGTCATGTGGATCCAAGATCTGAACTGTGTTTCTTCCAAACTCTTGGAGTCTGTCATTCATGTTGGTAGACTGGGTAACGGCCCCCAAAGATATCCAGGCTGCAACCCCTGGGACTGTAAGTGCTACCTTCTATGGCAAAATGGACGTGGCAGATGCTATTAAATTAAGGATCTTGGGATGGAGAGATTACCCTGAATTATCTGAATGGGCCTTAAGTGCAGTCACAAGTGTCTTTTTAAGAGGATGGCAAAGGAAGTGTTGATGCAGAAGAAAGCAGTGTGACTACAGTGAGATGCTGAGATGCTGCACCGCTGGCCCTGAAGAGGGAGGAAGGAGCTGAGGAATGCAAGGAATGCAGCTCTAGAGCTGGAGAAGGCCAGGAGCGAAAGCTCCCCCAGAACCTCCGGAGGAGGTGCAGCCCTGCCGGTACCTTGGTTTTGACCCAGTGGAACTGATTTGGACTCTGCCTTCCAGACCTGTAGGGGAATACATTCGTTGTGTTTTAAGCCATAGTCGGTGGTAATTTGTTTCAGTGGCAACAGGAAACCACCACAGGGCTCATCCACGTCCAGGAACTTGGCTGACCTTTCTTCTTATTTATGACAATCTTAGGAGCATCCCTTTCACGACAGTGTGAGATCCAGGCCCAGCCTCTGTCCAGAAATACGAGACACTCTGCTCTCAGGGGAGTCTTCGTGACGACTGGGGAGCAGAAGAGGAGGCCTTGGGAGTAGCTGATCGTTGCTTTGGAACTCGCCCCACACGTTCAGTTGTCAGTAATAAAGGGTTTCTTTCAGACTGGAGGATCCAGGATCGGTTTAAATCTGACTCTCGTTTCACCTTCTCTTCTCTTCTTCCTTCCATTCATTTAGCAGGTATATGGCCTTCTATGTGCTAGGCACTGTTCTAAGCACTGGGGATGAGGGAGTGGACAAAGATAAAAATATTTCCTGCTCTTATGGTGGTTGTGATGGGGGCAGGGGAGAGAGCCAGCATGAAGTAAATAACATGTCAGGTGGTGATAAATACTGTTATTGAAAAATAAAGCCGCTTTACTTTTTTCATTATTTTGTTGTTAATCCTCGTGAGGATATTTTTTTCATTGACTTTTAGAGAGAGTGAAAGGGAGTGAGAAGTGATGGTGGGAGGGAGAAGCATTGACGTGAGGCACACTGATTGGTTGCCTCCTGCATGCAACCAACCAGGGTCAGGGATTGAACCTGTAGCCCAGGTACATACATGCCCTTGACTGGGAATCGAACCTGTAACCCCTTGGTGTGGGAGCCAGCGCTCCTCCAGCCAGGAAGGTAATGGCAGCTTTAAATAGAGCGCTTGGGATGGCCTCACTGAGAAGGTAATATTTGGGTTTTCAGAGGAGACTGAGCCATGTGTAGGAAGAATCTTACAGATAGAGGGAAAGCAAGTACAAAGGCCTTGAGCAGGAACATGGCTGGTGTGTTTGAGGAATAGCCAGGAGGCCAGTGTTGAAAGGGAGGAAGAGATGAGACCAGAGATGTGATTGGGGGCCACTCACCAGGGACCCTGGAATACTACGAAATCTCTTACTTCACATGGCTCTTTTCCTCGTCCTTCCTTCCTCCCTCCCTTCTCACACCACCTCTTGGTCTTTACGCCTGTGTTCCTCAGTTCCTTTCTGTCCAATATCTGTCACATCACACCTAGGGAATGTGAGCAGGTAAACATAATCAACTTGAAATCTTAGAAGGCGGGGAGCAGCCATCTCTGTGACTAATAAGGCAGTTCCGCTGGCAGTGGTGGTCCGGTGCAGTGCGCCTCGAAATGCGGGCTGGCCGCTCTCACAGGCACTTCTGGGGGAGTTGCACTGTCACTCTCCTTCTCAGCCCCAAGCCTGCTCTTCTCTCCACTTCACCCTCCTGGTCTCCCAGTGTGGCTCCCACAGTCGCCCGCCTGAAACGCCTTCTTAGCAGCCCCTCGTCTCCCCGCCTTGTCTCCCGGAGCAGCACCGCAGCTGCCCTCTTCCCCGTTGCTCAGCTCAGGTGCCTGGGGCTGCGAGAGAAAGAGACGGAGCACACGAGCTGGTGCCACAGGACAACCATGGTCCTCAGCGGGGTCCTCAGCACCCCAACCCTGTGTTCCTGAGCCACTCCTCGTTCTGAACCTCAGGACAGTGTGGCTTGGGTTTCTAAGAATCAGATCCCAAAAGGTCAAGTACGCCCAGCGTGAAAGTCATTCCCTGCACAGTGTCCTCGTGACCGTTCTGCTGCTCTGGCAGCTTTCCACAATGACAGCCTATCCGTCGTCTGTGCTGAGCTGTGTTGTCCTCTGGGGACCAGGTACAGATGGCCTCTACAGACTAAACCCTCTGTGCCTGTGACCCCGATTTTACAGTCCTAGGCGCTCCTCCCAGAGCCCACTCGTTAAAATATATGTGTCTTTATCGATTTTAGAGAGAAAGAGAAAGAGAGAGAGAAACACCAATAATGAGAAAGAATCATCGATTAGCTGCCTCCTGCACCCCCCACCGGGGCTTGAGCCTGAAACCTGGGCATATGCCCTGACCGGGAATCGAACTGTGACCTCCTGGTTCATGGGTCAGCACTCAACCACTGAGCCATGCTGCCTGGGCCAGAACGAACTCACTTTACCAATGGATGGTTATTGAAAAAAATAAAAATTTGGTAATAAACAAAGTGATTGCCACTGAAAACTAAAAATGTTTTGGTCATAAAAAATGACCAGCAGAATCACTGGTTATTCCCAAACTGCAGAATGCACCTAGTCAGAACTGTCAGGCCAGCCCTGTTTATACCGTTAGTGTCTGATTCCTATGACTGTGTTTTTGGCATTTTAACGCCCAGCGTATTTACCACATCTACTACAATTTGCCTTTCATGTCCTTGCAGTGTGTCGCCTTTTAGAAAAATATTTAGTCTGTTTTTTGGCCATTCCCTGACCCAGTGTGTTTATCTGCTCTCGGATCAAGGCCTGCCTCGGTCCCCTGCAAGCCTAGGGTAGCCCTGTCTCCTCCCACTTAGCAGGACCATCTATTTTTGATTCACTTTTATACCTGAACCCTGGGCATGTCTTACATAACCAAGGAGTACATACGCTCTCATGAGCTGGTTCCAGCACTCCCACAGCCTCTGCCCATAGCCTTCTTCCTCCCAGTGGACTGCAGCCTGAACCTTGCCCTGCTTTCTGCTTCTGTCATGAGAAAGAACTGGTTCATCCATCTGATGTTCTCTGAGTCAGACCTTGTTGAGTCTCCAGGGAACAGCTTGCAATACACAGTCATGTCCTCTGTCCTGATAGGTGTTCATCAGCTGTGATCAGAGGTCATCTCCCTAGAAATTGGTTCCTTAATGGGCAAGTGCCTTGCGCAGAGATGCTCACTAAACACTTGTTGGATGGAATGGTGACTGGATGGCCAGCCTAAGTGGCTTTCTTCCCACAGAGCAGTCCTGGCACTAGCCCACACCAGAGCCCTGTCTGGGAGGTCACTTCATGGGGCAATAGTTGTACATCTCTAGAAGGAAACGAAAGCTGACGTGTTCACTCATGGACGCTTTCTCAGTTGTTGCCCCTCTCTTTGGTTGAAGCTTGCTAGAGACAACTGGGATTTTGGGTCTTTACAGTCTTTCCCAGTTGCCTCCTTCTCTGCCCTTTCTCCACTGCGGGTCTGGTAAGTCCTTCTTCTCACATCTCTGCCTGGGCACCTACCGTGGCACGTTATGGTGGGGTCATTGCCTACATTCCAGGCCTTGCTGTTGAACTGTGAGTTCTCCAAGAGCTGGACTCATCTGTGTCTAATCCCCTTCTCATTCCCATAGAAGCCAGTAGATACCAGTAGCCAAGTAGAAGATGGCTGTCATGTGTTGAATGCACTGTGCTAATCACTTTACATTACCTTGTTTTAAAGTTGCCAAAAGCTGGACAGCTAATAAGTGGCAGAGCCGGGATTTGAACCCAGGAGATTACAGCAGTGTCTTTAATCACCACATGCAGGGCCTCCGGACAGAGGACTGGCTGGCTGAATCTAATTCTTCCATTTCAGAAAATACCTGCTAGACTGGCCAGACTGGAGTTGGCTTCAGGGAACACTCCCTGCTTTCCAGCGCCGCAGTCTCGCTCTGCTCACTGAGCAGAATCAAAACGTTGGCAGGCTTTGGGTCCCCTGCAGCGTCTCATTCCAGGTCATTGAACAGAGGAGCCCCTGAGAATGGCTGTGCTTAGTGGCTGCCTGGATCTGCTCCAAGGCAGTGAGTGAACAGTCTTCCAGGACCTCAGAAATAGACAGCTAACTGGTGGGCTACTCATGTCGGGTGGGAAGGACTCATAGGAGAAAAAACTTCTCCAGGTGATTAGTTAACCTGCTTTCAGTCTGGTGAAGGCAGAAGAGAGAGAAGCTGGCCCAGATGTGCACATACAGAGAGAGGAAGGAAGGAAGGAAGGAAGGAAGGAAGGAAGGAAGGAAGGAAGGAAGGAAGGAAGGAAGGGAGGAAGGGAGGGAGGGAAATTGCCTTTATTCAGATTCTCCTTTGGGCCCGTCATTCTCCAATGGAAGAGCTTCCTCACCCTCACACCAGCCTGCAAGGTGTGGGTATTGGGGCTATTTCCACTTGACAGTGGTGGAGGGGTAGGTAGGATCAGAGAGGTTCAATAGTTTGCTGACATCACACAGCTTACAAATAATGGAGCTGGGGCTTGAGCCCTTTGGAGCCCCTCTTCTCCGTTCAGTAACTCTGCTGTTCCTGGTCATGTTACCGTGGCCTGGGCTTTGCAGCCAAGTACAAGTATGCATCCCAGGCTGTGAGCAGAGGCTGGAGGGGACCTGTCCTGCTCGAACACAGGCCCTTCCTGGACCAGTAGGACTCAACTTGCTCACACCAGCAGTGGCATTTCACTTGGTTCCCTTGCCCCTTGTCATCCTGGTTTATTTTTGGAGAGCTATATTTATTTCTGCCCCCTCTCCTGGCTGGAGGCAGAGGTTGAGGTGCAGGCAATCAGAAGAGGCAGACATAGATGGCATCTCATCGGTGGCCTTGGTTGAGCTCTGGGGACTGTGCCCACCTGCTTCAGGCCAACAGTAGGCCAGGACACCCTGGCCAGAGGGACGAGGCACTCCTCGTGTCTTGGCTTCTCAGAAAGGAATGAGCTTTCCCCTGGAGCCGAACAGGAAGCCACAGGTGGCACTGCATTTCCGGCTCACTGGCTGTTTCTGAGGATACGGCTCTGAGGGAATGCGGAGGGTAGTGGTTAAGAGCCAGACTGTGGGACTAAGTTCTGCCTCTGCTAGGCTTTATTCCTCAATGGCTTCCTCATCTGTAAAATGGGGCGTAAGGGGGAGTAACTATGAACCCTACTGCTCAGAGATGACTTGAGGATTAGAAGAGCTCATACCTAAAGGCACAGAGGAGGCAGTCAGTGAGTGCCGGGGGTTTTATTGTCAGAATATCTCTGGATCCCAGGTACCCAGCATCATAGACGGGTGCCAGTAAATGTTGGTGGGACTGAACAGAACTTCAAGACTAAACAGTCTTTCTCTGTATCTGAATGTTTGCTGGAGTGGGTGTTGACTCCGGGCAGTGTTGCCCTCAGAACTCAACCCCACAGGGTCATTCCCACAGTAGCTGCTGCTACAGCTGTGGAAGAGGCAGCAGGTGAGGAGTCTTCCAGCCTGAGGTGTCAGTCGTCCCCCAGCCCTGCTTTTGCCCTTGTATCTTCCTGAGGCTCTGGCTTCTGGCTGTGAGCTCTGAGGTAG
Source organism: Murina feae (assembly GCA_004026665.1). Taxonomy (NCBI): domain Eukaryota; kingdom Metazoa; phylum Chordata; class Mammalia; order Chiroptera; family Vespertilionidae; genus Murina; species Murina feae. The sequence goes on along the minus strand of PVJC01024789.1, from coordinate 3,368 downwards.
TCGGAGCCTATGTCCCATGGGAGCAGACACTGCCAGGTGGTCCTGGGTGGTTGGGCCGGAGGTTTTGGAGGAAGGGCTTGCCACTGACAGGCTGTTTATCTAAAAGTGAGAGGCGCCTTTGGACTTGTACTGGGGGACTTAGAAATCAGTGGCCACCAATGGCCAGGATTGTGGGAATATGGGAAACTGCCTCTTTTAGGATGTGGCCCTGACACTTGGGCATAAGAGTTTACATGTGTGTGATTTTAAATTTACTTTAAAATGTTTTAATTATTATAAATAATGCTTATTCATTATAGACAATTAAAAACACAGGTAAGCACTGAGAAGAAAATAAAAGTTACAAATAAGCATGACATCTGTAAGTGACACATTCAATTTTGGTCTGTGTGCTTTCAGATTTTATCATGATTGTGAATATTTATTTATTTTTCTTTCAAAAATGGGATATTGTTTAACATTCAGTTTTGTGACTTGCCTTTCCCATTTTTTAGGTGGTTTTATTAGGTCTCTGTTTGTTCTTTGACCTTCCCTTTGTGAATGAACAAAGGAAGGCATTTTTTAAAATTAAATCTTTATTCAGATTATTACAGTTGTTCCTCTCCCCCCCCCCATAGCTCCCCTCCACCTGGTTCCCACCCACCCCCTGCCCTTACTCCCCCACACTGTGCTCATCCATAGGTGTAAGATTTTTGTCCAGTCTCTTCCCGCACTCCCAACACCCTTTTCCCCTCGAGAATTGTCAGTCCACTCCCTTTCTATGCCCCTGATTTTATTCTATTCACCAGTTTATTCTGTTATCAGATTTTTTATTCACTTGATTTTTAGATTCACTTGTTGATAGATATGTATTTGTTGTTCATAATTTTTATCTTTACCATTTTATCATTTGTGATCTGTTTCTTTGTCTCCACATTTTGGCTGCTTTCCTTGTTGATAGAGTGGCTTTGTGTAGTAGGTGTCTTCTTGGGCCCAGTGGTTCAGCCTCCCCAATTACCTGAGGTGGACACTCTTGGTGCACCCCTTTGTGGGCTGTGTGCACAGTCTTGTAGTTGTTGTTGGTATCACTGGGAGGAATTGACCTCCAGGCCAATTGGCTGTGAGAATCAGCTGTGTCTGTGGGGGTGGGGGGACTTTTTTGCTGGAGACACCCTTATGGGACAAGACTTGCTTCAGTGGGGCTATGGTGCTCACTGAGTCTGCCCCATGAGTGTGTTTCTTATGGATCTGAGGAGTTGTAATCTGGATGGTCCCACTCTGACCACTGGGTACACTGGCTCTTGGATCTCTAAGGAGGTGCTAATTTAGCCTCTGCCTGAGGCTACCCAGCAGGAGCTACGGAGAGATCTGCAGATTCTTCTTCTTTGTTTGTGGTTTGGAGGTGCTCAGATGAGGCCCAGCTGTGAAGCAGTGCAAGCTGCTGTGGGGCCTTAGGCCTTCTTTTGGATGTTCTGGGTCTCTCTGACCCAGCTGCAGTTTGTTAGATAATTTTAGATTGCCAAGGGCCAGGCCATTCATATGCAAAAGCCTCTGCAGGCAGCTTGGGTAGAGCGGGGTCTCAGGGAATCAATAGGGCAGAGCAAACAGCTATGGCTGATCCTCAGCCCAGCTCTACTCTTAGTGTCCCGAGGTAATTGCTGCAAGCACCTCTGAGAGAAAGCCACCCTTGAGTTCTGCCCGATGCCAGACAGTCCAGTTTCTCCCCGTATGAGTCTGGGTCCCCAGAGACTCGCTGGAACTGGAGTTCAGGGCAGCCGGGAGCTTGTGTCTCCCTCCTGATTGAAAAAGACAACCGCGTCCTCAGTTGCCAACTGTTTCGGAGTGTGCGCCTCCATACCTCTGCACTTTACTTCCACACCTCCTCTGAGTCTCATTGTGCTTTTCTCTTTCCTTCTAGTTGTAGAATTTCCACTCAGCCAGCCTTCCTGTAGCTCTGGATGATGTCCATTTTGTCTTTTAGTTGCAGTTTTAAAGTGGTTGTGCGAGGCAGCAATTTCAGGTATTTACCTATGCCGCCATCTTGGTTTCTCCAAAGGAAGGCATTTTGCTCAAAGGGTAGCATTTGAGCCCAGCCAGTATGTCTCAGTGGTTGAGCATCAACCCATGAACCAGGAGGTCATGGTTTGATTCCTGGTCAGGCACATGCCTGGATTATGGTCTCAATCCCTAAGAGGGGGTGTGTAGGAGGCATCCAGTCAATGATTCTCTCTCATCATTGATGTTTCTCTCTCTCCCTCTCCCTTTCTCTCTCTGAAATCAATAAAAATATTTTTAAAAGGGTGCATTTGGAAAGAGCCCTCTGGTTGTTCATTGGTAATTGCTTAAAGGGTGGAGGGCAGAGAGGTGCATGGAGTCTGTCTCTGCCTCTCCCAATCCATGTTTCTTCCTGTCCCTTCCTCCTACCCCAAGTCTGCTAACCCTACCCATTCTCGCTATCTTCCTTCAATGCAAACCTGGAAAAGGATACCACCTCCAGTCAGAAAGTATCTTTCCATTGCTTTTAGGGAGAAGCCTCTTAGGAACTCAGAAAAGCGGGGTACACGGAGAGAAGATAGGAAGGATCATGCCTGGGCTGAGGGTGGGGTCTTGGGAAGAATGACAGAGAAGGAGGGCCTGGGTCCCTGGCTCTACCTTGAAGCATTGAGAACAAACTGGGTGATATATGGGAAGAAGGGAGAGGCAGGGCAGGTAGAGGTAGCAGGTAGCTGTGAGGACCTCTTGCTGAGATGGCAAGCAAGCTGTCCAGGAAGAGGCCTGGAGACTAAGGGGCCCACATATGGGCCAGAAATAGGGGAGAAGGAAATATGTCTTAGTGGGATTTACTCCTGCACCAGGCCCTGCTCTTTCCATGAACCTTTGCCTGGTCTGCTTTCTCCACCTGGCAGAGCTGAGGCCAGGTGGTTTGGCGGGTCTGGTATCCGGGTCATCACGCGCCACTGACACCTGTGTGAGCAGTGCCAGCAGCTGCTCCCTGGCACTTCCCTGGTAGTAGTAGTCAGGCACAGGGGAGATGTTCCCAGCATCCTCGGATAGACAGCTCAGATTCCATTTCAGAAAAACAACTCAAAGCCAGGGAGGAAATTGAAGAAGGGCGTTCTGGGAGGAACAAGCTACACCTCCCCTTTACTACTTTTTTTTATTTTCCCTTTTACTTCTTACAGAATGACATGGGGTCCCTGGCAGTAGGTGAGAAGGCCTGTCTGAGCCACTCTGGTCTGCACACAGACTGGTGTTGCATGATAGGGGATAATTTCCATAAGCTGTCTATTCCTGTGGATCCCAGTCCTGGCGAGAGGCTGCAGGCTGCGTAGCTTCCTGTATGGTTCCTCAATGCCTGCACTGCTCTTTTTTCTTCCTTCACTGCTGAG
>PVJC01024788.1:0-25267 GCA_004026665.1 Murina feae | reverse complement strand
GGCAGTGTTGGAGGGCATCAGGGAGCGGGAAAGAGGCGGCAGGGGTTCGGCAGCCTGCTTGGTGGGCTTCCCAGGCCCTTTGCGGGGCACCGGGGAGCGGGAAAGCAAGGCTGCAGGGGCCAGGGGCCTGCTTGGCAGCTCCCCAGACCCCTTGGTGGCACCGGGAAGTGGGAAAGGAAGGCAGCAGGGGACCGGTGAGTGGGAAAAAGTCAGCGGCCTGCTTGGTGGCTCCCCAGGCCCTTTGGGGGCCACTGGGGAGCAGGAAAGTAAGCTCTTGGGGGCTGGAGTCCTGCTTGGCGGCTCCCCAGACCCCTTCCGGGGATCAGGGAGCAGGATAAGGCTGGCCTGACCACGAGGCAGGGTTTTCCCTGCTTTCTGGTGGCTGGAGGAAGATGGGCAGTAGGCAAGCTTGGGAGGCAGGCCGCACCCAGCCCTGGTCACAGCTCAAGAAAGAGAACAACATGCAGGGGAGGGCAAGAGTCTGAGAGATCAACATAGAGGGAGTGCCTGCTCCAAGCCTTGATGGTGTGCCTGGGGCCAGGCCCCCAGCAGGTAGACACACACAGGAGGACTGCTCCGAGCCTCAGATGCGGCTGGGGGCAGGTCCCCAGTGGCCACACACACACATACACACACACACACAGAAGGCGCCTGGCAGACTGGGGCCATCATAGGATATCCACTGAGGGGTCCCAGACTGTGAGAGGGCGCAGGCCGGGCTGAGGGACTCCCTCCACCCCGAGTGCACAAATTTTTGTGCACCGGGCCCCTAGTTCTTATAATAATGCCCGAACATTGTGTTATTAGTAGTGTGCTTTCTTTATCTACTATATTTGAAGTGTACTTGTTGATATTCCTGATCATTACTTATGAATTAGAATAAAATATTATCAGAGCCTTATTCTATAATTTGGTTTCTAAAGAGGAATCAGATGCTCTTTGATTCCTCCAACTGCTAGATCAGAAGGTTGCTCTTAAATATTTGAAGATACTGGCACAAAATCCACCAATCACCAATCATCCGTATACCTGTCTCTCTGGAACACTCCATTACCAAGGCAATAAAACGTGATGGTGCTTTTGAGTACAGCATCAGTATTTATATACTAGAGATAGTTTTACAGTTGAACATGTTATTATGTTTATGCCTAGCAGTTATAGCAATGTTCTCTGTTTAGTGATGACATACTATAGGAGAGTACTCATAGTAAACTGACTAGAAATAATTCACACACATTCATCATGAGATGGACATGCTCACACTAAAAATCCTATTAGCTACAACATTAAATGATTCTTTGTATATTGCTTGCTCTAGGATTTAGATGCTCTGAGGTCAACTAATTAAAAAATTAGACTGCCTTATAATTACACAAGCTCATTTTTCCTATTTAATGTGTTGAATCTCAATGTGTGATTTTAATCATTTTATATCATTAAACCCTTAACATGTAATTCATGTAAGTTGTGACGGCTGCAGAAGTTTTGATCCATATGGTATACTGATCACATAATTGCCTAGTCATGTAATTCCCTTAGTAGGTCTTTAGCAAAGTTCTCTCAATTTCTTCATTTCACTCAATGTGTGTGGCACAGAAGTCTTTTAACACATGTTATGCACCTATCAAAAGTTTCACTACTGTGTTTTATTAAAAGCATGGAGGGTGTGATTTCCAGTCCTTTATAATTTCCGGATTTACTAATTAAATTGCTTCACTCATGTCAAAAGCACTTTTTATCACTTGGAATATTAAAATCAGCCCTTTTTGGAGAACAAAGTCAATCAGAAAAACTCTAAAAGCATGAAAAAGTGTTTCCTGTGTTCAGATGACTTGAAAGGAGCTCAAAGGAAATTTATCAACTTTAAATAAAAATCCATTATCCTACAGAAAATAAGCCTGCAAATTAAAGCCACAGCAGCCAGAACACTGAAAACAAGCCTAGGTAAAAGGCAGTCCCAACCTACAAGGGGAACACTCTCCTACTGTTCTTATTATCAGCTTTTTTCCGTGCCCCCAAATCGGTTTAGACACATAGTTGATTTTTTATCTTAAATGATCAACAAACAGGGTGTCCTGTGCAGGGAGACAAGAATTAAACATTTTCCAAACCTATATGTAGTTAGCATGGTCCAGTGTATTTTAGATCATTTTGTCTTCACAATGTCCTGCAAAGTACGTATTCTCATGCCCATTTTTCAGATGCAAAGACCAAGAATGAGTGATGTTACATGTTATATAACTTTTCTGAAATTGTTGGTCTAGCCAATGAAGAACTGTGATGTAAATCAAGTTATTTGATTCCAAAGCTTCTACTTTTTCATTTACTAACCCGAATATATATACACAAATTACTACTTTCCAGAGAATTAGCATATGATAAAAAATTAACTTGGATCATGAGAAACATAAGTTATTCCCTTTGAAGATTCAAAAGACATTTAAGAATTTAGTCAGACCTCAGAGTCATCATTAGAAACATTAGCCATTCTTTCATTATCAATGTGTCAGAAGTTCCTATTAACAGAGTTTTATGATGAATGGAATGACAAGGAATATATCTGTACATACACATTCTTCCTATAGAAATATGACAAATTTCAGACTTCCAAGCACCTGATGATTTTACACTACAGTATGATTTCTCAGTAGCATGATTGTACAGGGTTCTTTGCATATTGGTCTCGCATGAAGACTTTAAAATTTATTCAAAGCACAGAACATGGTCTGCCCATCATCATACTTGCCCTTTAAACTCCATGGCACATTAGGTTCAAGCTTAACTTTCGAATCCCAGAAAGCTACTGTTTTTAATTCCTAATTAGAGAATGATCTCAAGTAACCCCTAACATTATCCAAAGGAAAAGATCGTTTCATTTGTTTTTCCAATTTGTCAGATTAAAGGTAACTCTAAACAAAGTCACTGTCATCATATTAACACCTTAGGGCCAAATACTGCTCAGCTCCTCTAGACAGAATTTGGATTTTTAAAGTTGTTTTTAATTAAAGTTTTTCCTGACCCACAACATAGATTCTCTACCAATAGCCATTCTAGCCCTGGCTGTAAATTGAGATTTGAAAGACAAAGAGATTACCCTGGGATTCCCAAGCTCTTCATAGCAATTGCATAGTTGCCTACTCTACCAGGCTGACTCTGATTCCCCCCACCCTAAACTTGATTCTTGGTGAACACCATACTTTCCAGCATATAAGACAACTTTTTAACCCAGGAAAATTTTCCCATATGTCGGGGTCATCAATGGAGCCTGACGGAGACCACAAGTGTCTCCGGTCAGCTCCTTTTTGTGCTGCATACAGTCTCCATCTGGACTTTTTAACCCAGGAATATCTTCTCAAAAGTTGGGGGTTATCTTATATGCCCAGTCGTCTCATACGCCAGAAAACATGACCTATCTCCTGCTAAATACAAAATTGTAATCATTTCTGTTTCAGTATATTTGCATTTCTGCATTGTTGTGGAGTGTTACAATGGACAATCTGGTAAAGTAGAAAAATAGGAATGTGTAACCTATGCATGTTTACATTATACATGAATCTAGATCTATTGGTGTTTTCTCCCCAAGTTCCATTTTAAAAGTTACAAATATATGCCATAGATGGAAACTTTTCCTCTTCAAATGACTTAGCTGAAAGTACAATAAATAAACCATTTCTGATTTATGGGAACTCCCTAAAAGATCTATTTGATATGTGTGAAAACTAGGAAATATGTAACCATTCATATCAGAGAAGGAGGTAAACTGGGAAAAATCATATGGTCAGATTTATTGGTGATCTAGGAGATACAGAGAAAGCAAGCAAATTTAAAGCTTTGCATATAACATGAAGTTTAGGATATATTTCAAACTTTCAGTGCCTAGTGATATTTGGGAAGTTGTAACAATTTAGAAAATCAAGGAAGTTGCATTTGTTTTCTAAGGTTGCCATAACAAAGTACCACAGACTGTGTGACTTAAACAACAGAAACTTATTTTCTCAAAATTCTGGAGGTTGAAAGTCTGAGATCAAGTTGTAGCAGAGTTGGGGTTTTTTCTGAGACCCCTCTCCTTAGATTGTAGATGGGCATCTTCAATCTGTGTCTTCACATGGTCTTCCATCTATGTATGTCTGTGTCAGAATTTCCCCTTTTTATAAGGATGCCAGTCATGTTGGATTAGGGTCCACTGAGTGAGCTCATTTTAACTTAACAAGCTCTTTAAAGACCCTAGCTCCAAATACCATCACATTCGGATGTAATTTCAATAATTATAATTTCAATACATGGATTTGGGGTGAACACAACTCAGCCTTATGGGAATGAAAAGTATAATCCCATTCCAAGAATGCCCGTGCCCTCAGATGATTTATGTTATGAATGATGCAGAGCAAAGTGACCTACTTTGAAATGAGAGATCTAGACCTGTGGTATAGATATTAGAGATGGTTACATGAACTAAAGGCAATATTAAAAGAAGCCTGGAGAACCAAAATGGCGGTGGAGTAGGTGGAAGCTTCCTCCACCCAGAACCAAAGAGGAATTACAACTAAAATATGCAAAATTCAACCTGAATAACCAACTGAGGACTGCCTGAACAAAAAGTCTTAAAACCAAGGACTTATAGAAGAAAGCACATTAAGACTAGTTGGAAGGGGCAGAGATGTGAAAAGGGCTGGCTCCACTTCCATGGACTGAGTTTCCAGAGGGATATCTCAGCTGCACAGGTTCCACCTGAGGAGTATGGGGTATCAATCCCACACCAGGATCCCGATCCAAGAGCACCAGATCCAGGAGTAGGTATCCATATATCTGGCTGTGAAAATCAGCAGGGTTTCTGTCTGCCAAGGAGAAACAAGAGTTTTCCAAAGACACAGGTGCGTTCTTAGAGGGCCAATGCATAGTCACCAGGATCCCTGTGCTGTCCTCCCACACCTCAGACACCATCTTTCTTGGGTAGAGAACTCCTTTCCTTAGACATCAGCTTGGGAAAACAAAATGGCCCCAGCCTCTAGACTCCCTGTCACCCCATCCTGCAGAACTCACTTTCTGCTGAGTTAGCTGCCTGGGAAGTGGTGTAGATGTCCAGACAGACTCATAAGGTGCTAGTTACTGAGTTATGTGTATCTGGGGCAGGAGCTACAGCTTCAGCCTTCCCCCAAGCCTGACTGGCATTCCCTCTCAAGGGAAATCCAGTAGCCCTACCCTCCTGACTTCTAACAGCCCTGCCCTGCTAATCTCAGACTTCTGTCTGAGCTGCTCCAGATTGAGTTCTAAAATAGAGGGGATTTTTCCTTCAAACACTCAACTACTGCAGAGTTCATCCTTCATGTGCCTAAATCTTGGTGTATGTGGGCTTCACCTTGACTATTTCCTGAGACACTGCTCTTCCAAGCACTAGCACTGAGATTGAACCTGTACCAGAGTCCCTTCTAAGTGACTCCAGAATCAACACATCCAGTGGCCGGCTTCAGACAATATCACAGCATTACTGTTGAAGTAAATTCCGCTTAGTATGTTCAGCACCTGCACAGTAGCATTGTGGTCAAGGTCAATCCTCACAGTCAATCATCAGCCTTGAGATTGAACCCAAGCACAAATAGGCCAATAGCAATCAAGACTAAATTACAACAGGAGGGCTCACATAACTCACACAGGGACATTCTTGGAGAACCCAACTCAGGTGATCAAGGAGAATGTGCCACTGGGTCCCACAGGGTATCTACTACACAAGGCCACCTACCAAGACTGGGAGACATAGCAGATCAACCTAAAGCACAAAAACAAACACAAAGAGGCAGCAAAAATGGAGAGACAAAGAAACATGTTTCCCAAACAAAAGAAGAAAAGAAATCTCAAGAAAAGGAGCTAAATGAAATGGAGGAATTTATCAAATACAGAGTGCAAAATATGGTTATAAGAATGTTCAAGAAACTTAGTGAAAACCATAATAGCATGAAAAAGGGCATAGAACCATAAAAAAGAATAATTCAGAAATAAATAATACAATATCTGAAATAAAGAATAATTTAGAAAAAATAAATAGTAGGTTGGTTGAAGGATATAATCTAAACAGCAGTTTGGAAGATAAGAGAGACAAAAAAAAATCTAATCAGAGAAACAAAAAAAAGGGGAAGAAAAAAAGAATTTAAAAAAAATGAAGATAGTTTAAAGGATTTTTGTGTCAAGGCAACATGAAGCATAACAACATCTACATGATAGGGGTACCAGAAAGAGAAGAGAAAAAGCAACGGGTCCAGAACCTATTTAAAGAAATAATCACTGTAGAATAGAGAACCTAGAAATCGACCTGAACCAATATGTTCAATTAATATTTGACAAACGAGGTAAGAACATACAATGAATCAAGACAGCCTCTTCAATAAATGGTGTTAGGAAAATTGACAGCTACATGCAAAAAAACTGAAATAGATGACCAACTTATACCATACACAAAAATAAACTCAAAATGGATAAAGGACTTAAATGTAAGATGGTAAACCATAAAAATACTAGAGGAATCCAAAGACAAGAAAATCTCAGACATAGGCCAAAGCAATTTCTTCACCAGTACAGCTCCTAGGGCACTCGAAACTAAAGAGAAAAAATAAACAAATGGGACTACATCAAAATAAAAAACTTCTGCACAGCAAAAGAAACCATCAATAAAACAACAAGAAAGCCCACTGCATGGGAGAACGTATTTGCCAATGCTATCACCGATAAGGGTTTAGTCTCCAACATTTATAGGGAACTCATACAACTTAACAAAAGGAAGATAAACAATCCAATCAAAAAATGGGCAAAAGACCTAAATAGACACTTTTCAAAAGAGGACATTCAGAAAGCTAAGAGACATATGAAACATGCTCAAAGTCACTAATCATCTGAGAGATGCAAATCAAAACAACAGTGAGGTATCATTTCACACCTATCAGAATGGCTATCATCAACAAATCAAACAAATGACAAGTGCTGGAGAGGATGCAGAGAAAAGGGAACACTTGTGTACTGCTGGTGGGAATGCAGACTAGTGCAGCCATTGTGGAGAACAGTATGGAGTTTCCTCAAAAAACTAAAAATAGAACTCCCATTTGACCCAGTGATCCCACTTCTAGGAATATATCGCAAGAAACCAGAAACACCAGTCAGAAAGGATATATGCATTCCTATGTTCATAGCAGCACAATTTACCATAGCTAAGATTTGGAAACAGCCTAAGTGCCCATCAGCAGATGAATGGATTAGAAAACTGTGGTACATCTACACAATGAAATACTATGCTGCTGTAAAAAAGGAATTCTTACCATTTGCAACAGCATGGATGGAACTGGAGAGCATTATGCTAAGTGAAATAAGCCAGTCAATGAAAGAAAAATACCACATGATCTCACTCATTTATGGATAATAAAGACCATTATAAACTGATGAACAAAAATAGATACAGAGGCAGAGCAGCATCGAACAGACTGTCAAACTACAGCAGGAAGGCCGGAAGGGTTGCGGGGAGCGGTAAGAGATCAACTGAAGGACTTGTATGCATGCACATGAGCATAATCAATGGACACAAAACACTGGGGGGTAGGTGAGGCAGGGGGAATGTCAAAGCAGGGGAAGGAGACATATGTAATACTCTTTATAATACTTTCAGCAATAAAACAAAATAATTAAAAAAGAATCACTGAAAACTTCCCTTACCAAGTAAAGGAAAAAGACACACAAGTTCAAGAAGCACAGAGAGTCTCAAACAAAATCAATCCAAGGAGGCCCACACCAAGACATGTCATATTAAAATGGCAAAAGTTAAAGACAATAAGAGAATCTTGAAAGAGAGAATCTTACAAACACAGCTAGTTACCTACAAGGGAGCTCCCAGAAGATTGTCAGATGATTTCTCAATAGAAACATTTCAGGACAGAAGGGATTGGCATGAAATATTCAAAGTGATGAAAAGCAAAAACATATAACCAAGCAAAGCTATAATTTGAAATTGAAGGAGAGATAAAGAATTTCCCAGACAGAAAAAGCTAAAGGAGTTCATTACCAACAAATCAGTATTACAAGAAATGTTAAAGGATCTTTTTGAAGAAGAGGAAGAAGGGGGGGCAGTGGGATGAAGAGAATGAGACAAATGAAAACAGAGGAACGTGGTTATAAAGAGTAAAATGGCAAAAAATATATAGCAATCTATATTCTCTTAAATGTAAATGATTTAAATGCTCTAATAAGAAGACGTAAGGTAGCTGAATGGATAAGAAAATAAGACCCATATATATTCTGTCTAGAAGACACCCATGTCAGAATGAAAGGTACACACAGACTAAAAGTAAAATGATGGAAAAAGATATTTCATGCAAATAATAATTTTAAAAAGCTGAGGTAGCAATTCTTATATCTGACAGTCTCTGTTTTAAAGATTTTAAAACAGAGACTGTAATAAAAGACAAAAAAGGACATTGCATAGAGATGAAGGGATCAATCCAATAAGAGGACATAATCCTTTTAAATATTTATGCATCTAACACATGAACACCTATATATATAAAGCAAATCTTGAAGGACATGAGGGGAGGATCAACCTAACAACTCATTGATATCAATGGATAGATCTTCCAGACAGAAAATTAACAAGGAAACAGTGGCCTTAAATGAAAAACCATACCAATAGATTTAATTAATATTTTCAGAGCATCATACCCCAAAAAAGCAGAATATACATTATTTTCAAGTGTATATTAAAATGTTTTTTAGCATCTACCACATGTTAGGACACAAAATAAGTACCAATAAATTTAAGAAGATTGAAATTATATCAAACATCTTCTCTGACCATAATGGTATGAAACTAGAAATCAATTACAAGAAAAAAACTGCAAATACACAAAGACATGGAGACTAAATAACATGTTACTAAACAATGAATGAGTTAACAATAACATTAAGAAATTAAAAGACATCTTGAAGCAAATGAAAATGGGAACACAGCAAGCCAAAACTTATAAAACACAGCAAAAGCAGTCCTTAGAGGGAAATTACAGGCCTACCCCAAGAAGCAAGAAAAAATTCCAATAAACAATCTAACTTTACACTTACAGAAGCTGGAAAAAGTACAATAAAGCCCCAAACTGAATAGAAAAGGGGAAATAATAGGAGTAGAAATAAACTAGAGTCTAAAAAATAATACAAAAGAACAATGAAACTAAGAGTTAGTTCTTTAAAAAGATAAACAAAACCAGACTCTAAGAAAAAAAGAGAGAGGACCCAAACTATTAAAATCAGAAATGAAAGAGAAGTAACAACTGACACTAAAGAAATAGAAAAGACAATATGGTGCTGAAGACCTGGGGCAGGGCTGAGGGGTGGGAGTGGGTTAGAAGAGGTCAATGGGTGAAAAGGGGGGACATATGTAATACTTTCAACAATAAAGATTTTTTTTAAGTCATACAGGGGAAAAAAGGTTCTTTATAGATTTAAAAGAAAAGAAGTTGTGGTACACAGATAATCATGACTAATCCTTCCAAGTTACCAACTGGCTGCTGACAATTCTGCGTCATAGGTTTTCAGGTAGTTAAATCCAATTTTCAAAATGTCATCTTCAAACACCAAAGCTTGGTGGGGGAAATTGCAAAACCCACAAAAGGAAAAATCACTGTAATGCAGGTTGTCTCGGTTCATTCTTAATGGACTCCTATTACTCAAACAGACCATGTGACTTGAAAAGTCTTTGTCTGCATTAAATTGCAGAGTGGTTTGAATATAGTACAGATGCCATGGAAAGCAAAGATGGACATTTTTTCAAATTGAAATCATGTAATTGTTGCCTTGTACAGAAATAAAGACTTGGCTAATGGAATAACCCAAATTGACTTGTAAAACTCTCGAAAACAAACAACTTTTCATTGCACATCTCATTTCTCATCTCCAAGCTTTGGCAGTGAGCATTCTTTCTTTGGAGGGCTGGTCTGATGGAGAAAGCTTTTACTGCTTTATTTCATGAAAATCACTGTTTGTGTCTCTGAGTTCAATAAAAAGTCAAAATTATCAAGAGAGCAGGAAGAGTTAACATGAGAGAAGGTCCCAGAAATCCTCTAGAGATGATGAATCTGTTGGATGAGAGCATCACCTGTTTTCCACGACATTTTTTTCTTATAAATGCAGCACGCCTGACATTGCCTACAAATGTCAATGCCATGCAGAGAGAATAGATAAATTTAGAGTGAATGATTTCCTAGTTAAATAGGGACCGACGGTGAGTTTATAATAAAACAATTTGCACACTGTTTGCAATCTGACAATGGTAATTGTTCTTATGTTGAAAACAAACCTTTCCTGAGCTGTGCTCGTGGCAGAGCAGGTCATGTCCTAACACAGTCCTTCCCGAATCTCTCTACAGTACTAGGAAGGCCATTAAGTATTTGTAACATTTGCTCAGCTCATCTGGGAACATCACACATTGGGAGGCATGATTACACACGAGAGTTTTCAAACCTTATTTGGAGCTGAAAATATAGTGTTCAACACCAGACATTTGAAAGCAGAAAAAGAATGGACTGTCCTTTCATCTTCAGCTGGTGGCTGAGGTTCCTGTTATTTAGAACATCTGAAGATGTTTAATCCTGGCTGCACAATGAAACCACCTGACGAGCTTCTCTGAACTGATGTCTGGGCTCCACCTCCAGAGATTCTACTTTAAGTGACTTGGGGTGTGGCCAAGCACTGGAATTTTTAAAAGCTCCCCAGGTGATTCTAAAGAGCAGACAAGGTTTAGGAAGACTGTTTAAAAATAAATAAATAAATAAATAAATAAATAAATAAATAAATAAATAAATAAATGGAAACTCTCGGATGACATTCTGTCATTTATAACTACAAAAGCTAAATCTATCCAAATAGTTCAGGTCCACTTTTATTACTTGATAGTCACACAAATCATCATAAGAAATGTGGAATAATAAAATATTTGAACTACAAGGAACCCAAGAGATCACTTAATCTAAGTCATCTCAACCAGGGGCTCTTGGGCTCCTGGGAGTCCTTTAGGTGGTGTGGCAACCCCTTGAAGTTGCAATACATTTTTCTGAGAATATCCATAGACTCCATCAGCTTCTATAAAGAGGCTCCTCCCCATCCCCTTCAAATTAAAAACCACTTATGGGGTCTAAATCCCTCAATTTGCTCCCAATAAAACTGAAGGCCAGCATAAAAAGATAAAAGAATATATTACACACACACCCCTTTAGGGTCTCTCAGCCCTAAGTCCATGATGGCTTATAAGTTTTTGTACAAAACTGGTTAAAATTCCAAACAAAACAAATTAAGCCCCAAAACAGACTGACATTTTAACTAAATCAAGATTTCAACCAGGCAGCTGAAGTATACAGAACCACAGAAGTCGTAATATTTTTATAGACTTCACAGAGAAAAACGTCCACAGAATGGGACCTCTGGCTAAGAAATTTCTGCTCAAAATTTTATCAGATTAAACATAAAGTCAGGCAGTGAGCAAATGTTAGCCAAGTCCAAGCAGAGATCATCTAGTGCTCCCAGTGTAGCATTATAAACTCGATTTGATTTTTCCCAAGTTTGTATCATGTTTAATTTATATTGTTTCATAACCTTAGTAAAGGGTGTTTCCTATGTATATTCATTGACAATGACCTCACTGGCCATTCATGAAAAAAAGATTCCCTAAGGGAGCTCACTGATGTGTCTATACATCACTACACGGCATGTTACAACTTTGGGTGACAGAAACCAGAGGGAGAGAGCTTTTAGGTAAGAAAGAACCAGCTCTAGGCAAAGAGCCATAGGCGAAGGTAGAACTTTATATGACATTTTGGTCTTTAGTTGTTCGTGAGACTATTGGGAATTATTTTAAAACCTAACTTCTTCAATTTTCTGATTCTGGCATATGCTAGCAGAATTTTTTAGGTGTCCTCTCTAATAAGGTGCATATGTATATGTAATGTATATGTATATGTAAATGTATATGTATACGTATATAGCATAATATCAAAAGCTATTCTTCACTCAGTATTTATAGACAAAGAAATCCATCAGACTAAATAGATATGTCAGTAAGTTTGGGAAGTTGGAGTCAAACATGTGTCCGGCTGATTCCAATAGAGGTTATGATATAGTTATTATTATAATTCAGTAAGATGATCATGGATTTGGGAATCAAACCCAGGTTTAAATCTTGGTCCTACTACTTATTAGCTGTGTAACTCTAGGCAAAGTACTTAAATTCTGTGAACCTCTATTTCCCTTCTGAAGAATAGGATTAATTGCACCTCCATCAGAGAATTGATATGTTGGTGGAAAATACCTAATATAATGCTTATATGCTATAGGTTCTCAAATATGATTCACCTTCTTTCACTACCTCCTAAATATTGTGTTCTTTCCGATAGACCAAGTAATGTTTCAGAATGTTTCCTATTCTTCCCCACTTCAGCACCACTAACCAAAATTGAGCATTTTTTTAAAATTCTAAATCATGTCAGGCTCACTTAAATGGTCTTTGATTTCTTGATTTTTTTTATATAAACTTCATACTTGTCCACTGAAGCTTTTAAAATCCAGAGTAGAAAATATTGTATTAATGAATAAAAGATCTTGGATACTTTTGTTCCCACGTGCTTTGAATTCTTACTTCAAGTGCAATAACAAGGTCAAAGTTGATATTATGAATCAAAAACAGGACAGGGAGAAAGAGAAAAAGCCAAATTTAAGGGAAATATTAGGAGGAAGAGGGGTATTTTGGCAGCTAGTTATATTTCTGAGTTGAGGTTTACTTACAAAATGGTATCCAGTTTATTCACTCATTCGCTAAATGTTCCCTAACAAGTTAATATGAAGTCAAAACTATGTTACAGCTGAGTGTGGGGTGGAGTGTCTAATAGATATTTCATTTCATGCTGTTGTTTTTTATCATAAAGAGAACATAAAATTATTCAGTAAAAATGTAAGGATGTATGTGATTTTAATGAATGATACAAACAGTAAAAGCTGTAATTACTCATATAAAGAGGAGAGTGAGCTGAGAGAGGTGGGCCTTGAACTAAGCTCTAAATGACTAGAAATGCCAATCTAGAGAACATAAACTTTGGAGCAACTAAAGAAAGCAAAGTATTGGGGGGCTGAAAGGACTAGATGTCAATCCATTAAGCAAAGTTGGGGAAAGGTTCCCTGCAGGTGAGACAACATCCTAGAGTTGAAACTTGTTCAAGGGCATTAAAGAAACTAATCCCTACCAGACGGTGCTTTGGAGTCTGAAGGGATAAAATAGTAAAAGGACTTCAATGTCATGACCATGTCATACAGCCCTTGGACATTCTCTAAGCCTAGTAAGCACGTTCATTGACATAAAGAAGAAATAATTAATAGTAGAAACAATTCTTCAGAAGTTTCCTATGAACCTAGAGAAACTCTAAATGAAGAAAAATCTAAATATGGCCCATTTCAGGTTTCCCTATGCTTGTTTACATGTAGCCATTTCTCAATAATTTGCAAAATACTTCAGAATTTCAAATACACCTCAGACTATACATATAAACAAGAGACAAACTGATGTTACAGTTTGGTGATTCTAGTCTCTACATACAAGTATTGCACAGCAGTCAGCTGTCAAACTCACTTGAACGTATTTGTGACATTTTTTCATTTATTCACCATTTTAAAAGCAGCAGATTCAAAATTATTTGCTAAAGCGCATAGATTTTTTTTAATTTTATTTTATTTATTTATTTATTTTGCTAATTTTACTGTGTTTCACTTGACAAAAAAGAGAAACTTGTTATTGGTTATATTATCATAGTTCTTAAGGAATGGCAGTATTTTCCCAGTGATTTTTATCCCTAAATTTCCTACACTAGTAACTCTCTAGGCTGGAGACATGGGTCAATCAGACTACAGGACATTGTCAATGCCTAGAATACTGTCCAGGGCTTATTTAAAATTAAATAATAATACTTAGCATGAATGATTCCAGTGTTTGCAGAGGAAAAGGGACTGCTGCCAAGGGAAAGTGGCCTTCCTCAGTTTCCCTTGGAACTGTATGCAAATAGCTTGAAGTCAAGGGACATAAATTAATGCTGCCTAGTAAGATCAAGAGTTATGTCCTTGCTCTGGGAATGCTAGCTTGCCCTGGCTATGATGGAACCTAGACAGAGGAAAACATCCAATAATGTTATGTAAATGTCTTCTTCTTCATTGTGAGTGGGAAAAATCAGGAAAGCAAGAACAAAAATCTACTCTAATAAAGGAGTAATATGCAAATTATCACTCTGAGACAGCTAAGCCATGCCCACCAGCCAAGCCACACCCCCAGCTAATCAGAGCAGCTGTATGCAAATTAACCCAGCCAAGATTGCTGGCAGCCACAGAGCTAGAGCAAACAGGAGGCTTCCGTTGCAACTGCCTGCCTAGGCCTGCTGGGCCTCTGCTCACGGCAACAATGTTTCAATTATAGAAGCCACAGAGCTGAAGCAAACAGGAGGCTTCATAACCTGCCTAGGCCTCTGCTCAAGGTAACAAAGTTACAATTTTAGAAGATAAATAAACCCAGAAACCTGCTTCCAGCCAGCCTTGCTGGGACCTTAGGTCAATGGGAGCTGTGGGCAGCCTGAAAACGGCCCTCAGCCCCTCACCCGAGCACCCCAGTAGGGACCCGAACCCTGAAGTGGCTGTGGGCAGCCTGAAAACAGTCCTTAACCCCTCATCCAGGCTGGCCAGGTACCCCAGTAGGGACCCGAACCCTGAAGGAACTGTGAGCAGCCTGAAAATGGCCCTCAGCCCCTCACCCAGGCTGACCACACCCCCATGGGGTGAGGGTTCCCACTGGACAGCTTGGCCAGCCTGCAAACAGCCATCAGCCCCTCAACCAGGCTGGCCAGGCATGCCAGCAGGTGGATATCCCCTGGGGGGTCCCAGACTGCAAGAGGGCACAGACTGGGCTGAGGGACCCCCCCAAGTGCACAAATTTTTGTGCACCAGGCCCCTAGTAATAATAATAAAAGCAAAGCAAGAGTGAATAAGCAAAAACAAAGTTAAATTTAAAATGAAGGGGTCTAGTGAGAAGAAGAATAAATACAAAATGAAAACTTCATGCTAATAGAAATAAAAAAGAGTGGCTGAGATAAAGATAGTGATGCTGCCATCAGTGTTAAGCGTGACTACCTTTTTCTCCTTCTTAAAACACCATTGGCATCTTTGCAAAAGTTGCTATCTCTTCCCAAAGTTGAGTGCAATTTATCTTACAGGCATCTTACTGGTTAATACATCTTTACAATAAACTCTCTGCAAAGTGTAAAGAACTGGAGAAATAAATTGAAGTGGCTTTTATGGTGGCTAGGGGTACCAGATTGACAGCTTTGAAAATGGATGACTTCTTTTTCTCCCAAAAACAGATACAGCCCGATAAACAGAGGTGTAAGATTCCCCCCACTGCTTCACCAATTTGCCTTCAACCTGACAAAGTAATGGCTGCAAGAAAGAAAGAACAAGTCACCTCTCCCAGCCAGTTCTCTGCTGACACTGCTCAAGAGCTGCCATTTAGCACCAAGGTGATAGGAGCATTTTCCTTACTACCAGCAAAACACAGGCACAACTCACTTATTTCCCTTGGAACGGTGAGCAGTCAAATCAGATAGTAATAACTTTTGACTCCCCTCAACTCCACTGGATTCAAGGTGCTGAACTTAAAGTGAAAACTAACTTGAGTTTCCCATTACAATTTCCCACAGCCATCTAGTTCTCTAACAGTCCTCAGCACTAAATCAGGTAATACAGTATAGTGTAGCTATTTTATCTGCTTCTCCCAAAGATATTTGAAATGAGCACTCTGCCATCCATGAAATCAAATGAATCTCAGGGACATTTCTATTTATGCAGTGTGAGGGGGATCTTTCAAAAGAGAAAGAAAAAAGCCTTAAAAGGGATGGAATGTTTCCAAGAGAACAAGTAATGTGCATTTTCTTTTCTGAAAGAAAAGCAACAAATATGTATGAAAAATCGAGGGGCATAAGTTAAAGTGGAGTCTTAACATCATTTATTTATGTGTTGAACTTAAGAACCACTAAAGTAATCTTCATCGCCTAACCTTAAAATGAGTAGAGAGCAATATAGCATGACTATCAGATTACAGTCAGTAGATGTTAGAAAACATATGCTTTGTTTATCTTATCCTTTTCCTAAACAATCATGCACAGCTTTCTTTTGTTCCAGGAATCATTCAAGCATATAATAAGAGTTCCAGCAAGTTGAAACCTCTTGTATCTGGTTATTTTCAGGGCATTGTAAACCTGCTGCCGCCAAGTCAGTAGTTGTCAGCGAGGATTTAAAAAAAAAAAAAAAAAAAGCCATCATTTCAATTCTGGTTAGTAAAGAGCTTCTCCATCTTCAGTCCTTCCATTATCTCTAGTTAACAGTTTGTATTTACTTTTTAAACAATTTTAAATACCCCTGATGTTTTCAAATTTAAAAAATGCTCACAATGCAGCCTGCAATTCTCATTTATTGTTTCCTCAGCTATTATAGTTTTTCACCCTGGCTTTCCTCTCTCGTGTATCCCAGAGAACATCTCCAATCATCAGCCTTCCAGGCCTCAACTAGTTTTCCCATATATTCTTCTCTTTACTCATCTATTCACTTTCTCTCTTTTCTTTTTTTTTTTTTTTCATTTAACAGACATTTACCTAGTATCTCCTCTAGTCTTTACATGTCCTACAGACATGTTGAATCAAATCCAAGAGAAAATATTGTACAGGTGAACAGGCATTAGAATAGAAGTCCTGGGTCCTAGTTTTAGCACTGTTATTCACCGACTATGTGACCTTGAGCAAGTCACTTTCTCCATGTACACTTACTTCTGTTAATGGGGCTAGGGCTATAATACGTCTACTATCTCTTAGAACTCTGAAACTCTATAATTTTTATTGTCACCAAGGATCAGTGCAAACAGACAAATCTATAACACAATGTTAATAATTTTGAAATACTAATTTAAGAATATTTACATTTTTAATCATTGAGTTCACAGGAAAGTAAGGAAATGTTAACTTTGGTAACTAGGGGACAATAATGGGCCAATGGGGAAATACTTGAAGAGAGAGGTGCTCCAATTCTGACTAGCCTGGACCACTAGTCTATTTGCTATCTCCCATTCATCTCCTTCAATTCCATTTATTCACTCCAAGCAGGCTTTCACACTCACACATCCAGTGAAACTGCTCTTGTCAAGGCTACCAAATAACTTCCACAGAGTTAAATCCAGCAGTCAACTGTTACACCGCATGTTACTTGACCCATCATCAACATTTGACATATTTGGTCGATAATTCATTGTATACTTTTTCCATCGGGCATCTATGATCCACCTACTTCTCTTCCTACCTTACTGGTCATTCCTCATTTTTCTTTGCTGGTTTCTTTCTTCACCTCAACTCCCTACTGTTAGAGTACCCTCAGCACTGAGTTGTTGGTCCTTTCCTCTATGTGCATGCTCTCCCTTGGTAATCTTATCTAATCCCATGGTTTTACATTCTATCTATATGCAAAAAACAAACAAACAAAACAAAAAAACACAAAACACAAATTTACACCTCTAACCAAGACTTCTTACTTTAACTCCTGATTTGAATATCCAGATGGCTAATAGACCCAAAAAACAACAACACTCTGTTGTTCTTGCCCAAACCTAATACAAACAGTTCAGTTGATAAAAGCTCCATTTTTCAGATGCTCTGTCAAAAGTATCTTATAATTTTGGTTCCTTTATTTCCTCATTCCCTACATCGCATCCATTAGAATATTGGGTCTAGATTAAAATGTATCAGAATTGAATTACTTTGCACCTCTCTGGCAATTCTCTCTTGGAGCTGCAGCAGCTTCCTAACAGGTCTCCCTGCTTCTATCCATTTCCCTTAGAATCTGTTCTCAACACAGAAGTCACAGTGGTCTTTTACAACACAAACTCAAACCCTCCATAGAATCACCGTCATTTTCATAGTGGCTTCCAGGCCTTATAACCCCATCATCTGGCCTTCATAACCCCTCTGATTTCACCTCTCACCACTCTCCCCCTTGCTTACTCCACTGTAGTTAAACAGACCTTTTTACCTCAAATATGACAGGCGTAGCCTTCAGCTATCTGCACAACCAATTCCCTCATCTCCTGCAAGTCTCCTTAGATTTCACTTCTTTAATGAATCCTAACCTTGACTATCCTACCCTGATCAGGCATTCCTGATCCCTCTTTCCTTAATCTATCTTTTTATTTTTCCATAGCCATTGTCACTGTCCAATGTTCTACTTAATCTATTTATACTCACTGCTTATTTTCTGTCTTTCCCTGTTAGAATGCAAGCCACACGATCTTTTCTATTTGTTCACTGATGTATCAGGTACCTGGAACTGCCTCAGGTACCTCCTTAAATGAAAGATGAATCAAAAGATCACTGAATAAGCAAATAAATAGATAAGACTGGTTTTATACCTATCAAGTTACAACCAATCTCATAAGAAGCTATGAATGAAATAATAAGCTTACGTCAGCCTAACTCTAATTATCCAATCATTGCCCAATATTGCTGCCTCTTCTTGATTATTTGATGCTCCTGATTCCTTCTTCCCATTGTGGAGACCTTTGACTTTCATCCACCAGAATCCTCAGAACAAATTATAATCTTGGGCTGAGGAGACATAGAAGTTCTGTATCCATCCTGAGTGACATAGAATCTGTATATATAAAAACCTAAGCAACCATCCGACCATCCAACTGGTAGCTATGATGCACAATGACTCAACACAGGAACTGATGAGCTGCGGTGACTTGGCAGCTGTGGTTCTCGGGTGAGGGAGCCTGATTCTAGGGTGTGTCACCTGAGAACTTTCTTCTCACAATCCAGGACCCCTCAGGGGAGTCAGAGAGCTGGTTTTGTTCCAATCTCCGCAGGCCAGGCTGAGGGACCCCACTGATGCACAAATCCATATATATATATATATCTGAGTGTCCATCTGTCTGACTGGTAGCTATGATGCACACTTGCACACTGACCACCAGGGGGCATACACTCGACGCAGGAGCTGCCATGATGCACAGCTCACTGGTCATTTAAAAATAAATGGCACCACAAACCTGGCATCGACAAACCAACACTTGGCTTCCTTCAAGTGGGACATAGGTCCCGCCACCACCCTGGAGGGACAGCCCATCAAATCATAACCAATGCTGCCAAGACCCATGGTGCAAAATGCAGCCCACAGCCCAGCCCAGCCCAGAAATGGTTGCTGTGGGTGCTGGGTAATGACATCATATAGCAATGCCCAGATTCTGCTCCCTAGCTAGCCTCCTGGGAGTTTCTTCAGCTCAGGAACCCAACTTGCTTTATTTTAGGTGCAAACATTTTACAGTATAACCAAATGTTTGTGAAGTGTTTTCCCATGTCTCATCTCATTTGATCCTCACAGAAGTCCTGGAGTAGGTAGATAGGAGACTCTGTAGAATCCTATTTTCTTTTCATTAGCAAGATGCAAATAGTGATATTAAAATATTTCTTCTAATTAAGTTCCTTTCAATGAGCACAAATTTATGCACTGGGACACTAGTAAAGTCTATACAATAACTACCTTATATTTCTTCTGTGAGAGGTATGAAAGAGAAGTATAATAGTTAACAGTTATTGAAGCCAAATTATGTGGCAGACATTATTCTAAAATTTTAGAAACATAACTCATTTCTTCCTTACATCAATCCCTACCTCACACCTCTCTCCCTATTATTGGATGTGATCTATCTGGACAACAATCTGAAAGTTACAAAGTGCAATGGGAAATACAAAACTAAGGAAATAGACCATGGCTTTTAACATTTTTACAGAAAAATGTGATCTCTGTCAAGCACAGCTACTATATTTCCATGAAGCCAGGTTGAGAAAACACTTACATTAACACATTGAAGGTCACATAGTCAAGGGTAATTAGATTTCTCCAAGGTAAATCACAGAGATGACCTAGTTAGAAGTGGATATAGAATATTTGCTGCCTCCCTATAAATTTACACTGACTTAAGTGTTTAATCAGTTATCTATATATATAAAACCCTAATATGCAAATAGACCAAACAGCAGAAAAAACAGTCACTATGACATGCACTGACCACCAGAGGGTGTGTGAGGAATATGGTGAGCGTCAGCCACAGTGAGATGGTGGAGCAGGTGAGCAGGGCACCAGACCAACGCGGGGCACCAGTCACTGTCATCAGGATGAGCCTCTGGTGGTTACTGAAAATTCTTTGCTCCCAAATGCTGCGATCCTGCCCAGCACTCATACCTGCTGCCGGTACCCAGTGCCAGGCCGGATTGGTAGCAGTGGCTGCCAGCCCCAATCAGTGGCTGCCAGCCCTGATTGCCCCTCAGGGCTTCTCCA
The DNA here is from genome assembly GCA_004026665.1 of Murina feae. Taxonomy (NCBI): domain Eukaryota; kingdom Metazoa; phylum Chordata; class Mammalia; order Chiroptera; family Vespertilionidae; genus Murina; species Murina feae. The sequence continues at coordinate 4,846 of PVJC01024788.1, read as the reverse complement.
TCTCCCTCTGCTCCTGAGGAGCAATCAGGGCTGGCAGCCGCCTCTTGCACCTGCTGCTGGTGATGGCCCCACTCGCATCCCTGCTAGTGCCAGAGTCACTGCTCGCACCCACTGCTAGTGCCAGTCCTCGCACCTGCTGCCAGCACCGGTCCCAATCGCTCAACACTGTCAGCGGGTGCAAGTGGTGGCTGCTGGCCCCAATTGCCCCTGAGGGCTTCTCCAGCTCCCCTTGCTCCTGAGGGACGATCAGGGCAACAGCCACCACTCGCACCCACTGATGGTGCCAGCCCTGCTTGCATCCTCCACTGGAACCAGCCACAATCACTCTGCTGGAGTGAGCAGGGCCAGCACCATCAGCGTATGGGAGCAGGGCTGTCGGCAAACAGGGGACTGGGAGCCAATGTGGAAGGGGCCAGGCAGGGGTGTGGAGGATGGGCCAAGACCCACCCCTGTGCCCACCATGGCCCACAGTTCCTTTCAATGTGCATGAATTTGTGCACTGGGCCCCTAGTTTTTACATATTTTCTGTTACTAGTCTTTTATAAGACTGATTAGCTTCACAAGCAAAAATGTACTAGCTTACCCATACTCAACTCAGTATTATTTCAAGTGGCTTTTTATTACCCTATTTCACATCACAGTAAATACAAGGAAAAAAATGTCATTTCAACTAACTTCCTTGAAGTCACGCAATCAGGTAACATTCTCAAAATTGAATATTTCAGTTTCTCTGGATATTTTTCATCAACTCATTCAGTTTATATTTATTGAATGCCTATTGAATTGCAGTTACAGTGTGAAGCAGCACAGCCCCTCAATCAAAGAATTTAGTGTCTAATAGTAAAGGAGAAACCAATACACTGGAAGTTTCACATAAGGACCCTAACATCTGTAAAAAGAGGACTATATAAGTAAGACATTTATGTTCATAAAATGAAATAATCTAACATATTTTTATTTTATTCAGGTTGTTATGAAAGCAAGTTTAAACAGCATTTTAAAAAAACTTCATGAGACTACACAATGCTGTGTTGTGTGAATGGTATCTAGTACTCTAAAAGTCCCCTGGACACTTTGATCATATCCAGTGTCAGTAAAGGCAAGCTACAGCCACATGATTCCCATCACAATGCCTCTCTCCAAAGCAGGCTGAGGGTCCCTTGCCACTTTACTGAGCCAGCTGCAGCATGATCTCATCCCAAATTTGGGCGATTGAATTATTTTTCTCAGTAAGGTTTTAGCAACCATTATCACTATCCCAAGAAGCTGTCCTTTCTTGGAGATAAATTGCTATAGGAAACTATGTTTTCTCCTTCAGCACATATTTCCAAATTTCATTGCTCTGCATGGAGGGGAAGAAGCAGATGTCGCTTCTCAACACAACTCACTTCAAACAACATGGTTGTTTAGGCCAGAGGAGCAATGGACATATACCATCCAGAAATCTCCTTTATTCTGACAGGCTAAAAATGTCACAAACTTGTATTAATAACACACTGTTTTTGTCCATCATCAACCCACTAACACTGCCACCAACCCTTGAAAACAATATCAAAATTCGAAAATCCTCCCCAATCTCCCACCCCTCTTCTATAAATTTTTCTTTTGTCTCCCAAGGAAGAAGGAAACATGTTTGTGATCTTATCAGGTTTACTTACCAACATTTGTTAAAGTTACCGACTTTGTCACGTTGTCTTTGGTTTGCAGTAGTGTTGTCACAGAGGTTATTGGAAATAAACTAACTTTACATTTCAGGAAAACCCACTCAAAACCATAGCCAGGGTGGTTTCAGTTGTTGACATTTGGATCTAAAGACAACAATCCTTTTAATCAGCAATCCATTTAATCCAATGTCCTTCCAAAATGAAGGGTATGCCACCCCAAAATTTGCCTCTTTGGCATAAGGATTATTTTGAGCTGAAGGCGATTGAAAAGAAGCAGATATAAGAAAAGCTCTCTGTTCTCCTTCTATTTGACAAAAAACAGGCTATAAATTTGTAAAGCTTCCCATCCCCCCTCTTTCCCTCTCTACCAGGAAGGACAGACATTACCAAAGACAAGTCTAGACTATCAGCACCACAGGAATCCACATAACAAACTTACTAACTAGCCCTTATCTTCCATTAATTCCCCATATATTAATCTTTCCACAATGTGCCACCCTAGAAACTCGAAAGTCCTTTTCCTTCATCTTTTCACTTTTCTAAAACTCTATTGTTCTTTTGTTAAGATGCTATATAAGGCCAAATTCTAACCACCACTTTGAGATGCTCATCATTGAGTAGTCCCATGCATACTCACAATGCACATGCTAATAAACTTGTTTTTCTTTTGTTACTCTGTCTTTTATTCGTCTAATTTACAGGGCCCCACCCAATGGACCTAAGATGGGTAGAGGGAAAGAGTTTTTTCCTCTCTTACAAAAACATACTAGAGGACAAGGAGGGGTGGTAAATTGCTTTTCTCTATCTAAACAGAGATATTACCCATCCCTGAAATCATTGGTCTAGTGTCTTCCATGGTTACAAAACCTCCCAACAATTACAGATAAGGGGTAAATGGAAGATAAGCTGTAATTTTCATATTTTTAGCTTTGAAAACCCTAAAATTAAAATAATCTTTTCTCTTTATTTAAGAGAAGCAGAGACCAATAGGCATAGTACATCTAATGATCCACTGAAGGTAACATTTTAGAGTTCATCCCCAAAGACAGGCCAAGCAACAGTAGAGAAATCTATGGCATTGTCTAGCCATCATAGTTTTTCATTTTATTTTTTTATTAGCTTTTTCCATGCATTGCTGAAAAACACCAAACAGAATCAAAGGCAAGTTTTGTAATTAGACTAGATTGCCCAAGGCAAAAGAAAAAGAGAGACAGGCAAATCCTGTAGTTCAGTTCCTAAGTAACATCCTCCACATGACAGTTTCTTCATATATTTTTAAATTAGGTTTTTAAGTTTTGCATAGATACAATGAAATGAGTAAGTGATTCTGTTAAGAAAATGTATTACCGTATTTTTCTGCGTATAAGACGACTTTTTAACCCAGGAAAATCTTCTCAAAAGTCGGAGGTCATCTTATACACTAGGTGTCATCTTATAAGGCGGGTGCTGAAACTTCCATGCCGGACTGCAAAATCTGCGGTCACTGCATACGGTGGGGGGAGCTCAAAAACGGCCACACTCCATTCATTTCAATGGAGCCGGATGGAGACCGCAAGTGTCTCTGGTCAGCTTCTTTTTGTGCTGCATACGGCCTCCATCTGGACTTTTTAACCCAGGAAAATCTTCTCAAAAGTTAGGGGTCATCTTATACGCCCAGTCATCTTATACGCCAGAAAATATGGTATTTTGCATCAAGGTTTTTTTTCTCTCTTAAATATACCATTTCCCCCATATTTTAAAATAGTAAATAGAAACAGGTAGAAGCAATAAAGAAAGGAAAACTATCATGAGAGCTAAATAGATGATAAAATTTACACACATGAATTCATTAATACATACATTAACATGTATATTAAACTATAGTACGAACTAAATCACATGCTCTGGAATAGCAAATAAAAATCTGTCATATGCTTTTTATATGAAAAGCAATATAAATCATATAGTAAAATATCTCATTTAAAACAAAATACATTTTAATTTATTATGTTATTTCTTATGGTCAAAATGGAAAAATGTAGACTACATGATAGAATAGTTGCACAAATATACCCAAAACAGTATTGATGAGAGCATCAAGGTCATCCTGGAGCAAAGATCCTCATAGGATGACATAGCTTTCTGCCTTTGAACCACCAGTTTTTCTCATCAACAACATAATTGGAAAATAAGCTTAGCACATTAGTAACAAGTACACAAACTGAAAGGAATAGCTAAGATGATAAAATATTAGGTTTCCAAAAGGACTAGAAGTATACTCTAAAACTAATAAGATATCTACACTAATAAAAGAGAATCATGCAAATTAACCATCACTTCGTCACTCTGCCACTCCACTACACCCACAAGCCATGCCCACCAGCCAATCAGGAGTGAGTATGCAAATTAACCCAACTAAGTTGGCAGTGGCCACAGAGCTGGAGCAAGCAAGAGGCTTGAGTTGCCCCCACCTGCCTTGGCCAGCCCTGGGCTCCACTCAAGGCTACAAAGTTTCAATTGGGTCACCGGGGGACGTGACCAGCCTGAAAATGGCCATCAGCCCCTCACCCAGGCTGACCAGGCACCCCAGTGGGACCCCCACCCTGATCCAGGACACCCTTCAGGGAAAACCAGCTGATCCTCACCCATGCACCAGGCCTCTATCCTATATAATAAAAGGATAATATGAAAATTGACCCTAACAGCAGAATGACTGAGAATGACTGGTCACTGTGACACACACTGACCACCAGGGGGCAGACACTCGATGCAGGAGCTGCCCACTGGTGGTCAGTGCGCTCCCACAGGGGGAGCTCTGCTCAGCCACAAGCTAGGCTGCCAGCTGCCAGTACAGTGGTGGTGATGGGAGCTACTCCTGCCTCCTCAGCAGTGCTAAGGATGTCTGACTGCAGCTTAGGTCTGCTCCCCGCTGGCAAGTGGACAACCCCTGAGAGCTCCCAGGCTGCCAGATGGATGTTTGACTGCCAGCTTAAGCCCGATCCCCCAGGGAGCAGGCCTAAGCCCGCAGGTGGATGTCCCCTGAGGGGTCCCAGATTGCAAAAGGGCACAGGCCAGGCTGAGGGACCCCTCTGAGTGCACAAATTTTTGTGCACCAGGCCTCTAGAAATTTTATAAAAATGATGGTATTGTTCCACAACAGGATCAAAAACTCAGATACAAAATTAAAAAATGGTAGAAAAACA
>PVJC01024787.1:0-25313 GCA_004026665.1 Murina feae | reverse complement strand
GCCACTTGGTTATGAGAGTCAGCTGTGTCTACAGTGGGAGAACTTCTGTGCTGGAGACACCCTTATGGGGCAAGAGTTGTTTCAGTGGGGCTTTTATGCTCACTGCATCTGCCCCGAGTGTGTTCCTTGTGGATCTGTTTTGTTTAGGTTAGTCCCTCTCTGGCCACTGGGTGAGGCTGGCTCCTGTATCTTTAAGGAGTTGTTGATTAAGCCTTTGCCTTAGGCTACTCAGTCTTTTATATGCAAAAGCCTCTGATGCAGCTTGGGAGGGGCGGGGCCTCGGGGAGTTTGCAGGGCAGGGCGGAGCAAATAGCTATGGCGCTTCTCAGCCCTGCGCTGAGAGACACCAGGTCTCTGTGTCCCACAATAATTGCTGCAAGCAACGCTGAGAGAAACCCACTTTGGATTTCCTCCCGGTCCCAGTCAGTCCCCCTTCTCCGGGTGTCTGAGTCCTCAGAAACTTGCCTGGAACTGGAGTTCAGAGCCGCTGGGAACTTGTGGCTCTCTTCGTTTTGGAAAAGAACCGCGTCCTCCAGCGCCAGCCCTCTCCCCGAGCCCTGTGCGCGTGCCTCCATACCTCTGTACTTTCCTTCCACCGCTCCTCTGAGTCTCAGACTCTTTTCTAGTTGTAGGATTTTCACTCAGGCAGCCTTCCTGTGGGTGCGAGTGGTGTTCGTGTGTTCTTTTCGTGGTTTTTCTGAAATAGTTGTTCATGGCTGCATTTACAGTGTTTACCTTATGCCGCCATCTTGCTGTTCTCTCTCCAGAATTATTTTTCTATCAGTCAAAAGTTTGTTGAGTGCTGACTATATGCAAGGTACGTGTACTCTAAGAAGACACTTAAAATTACTGTCAGCCTGATTAACATATGGTTGAGAAGCCATTATCTCCATGTATGTTGTATATATTGATATATACAGTTGATAAACAACAAACATCAAGTAAACCATTGAATCATTATGCTCTAACCACCCTGGTCTTTTTGTTCCTGGAGGATGCCCCATCCTTTCCTATATAAGACCTTCATCAATGCTAATTTCTATTCACTTACTCAATTTTTATCAAGTAATACTTTTGTGTCACTCATACAAAATTCTGGTTTTTATGGAACTTACTTCCCAGTTGGCGGAAATAGACACAAACAAGTAAACAAATCATTAAGCAATGATACTGCTTTGAAGGACCTGGTAGGTTGTGATGTGGATGGGTGGATGGTGGATGGTGACTGGTGGAGGGTGGGGGGAGGGGTGCATCCATATGGTGGTTGGGGTAGGCTTCTTGGAACAGGACATTGTGAGATGGGATCCAGATACTGGAACCAGTTATGTGAAGAACTGGGATAAGAGCATTCCAAGAAGAGGAAATAGCAAAGGCAAAAGCCTCCTGAGAGAGAAACACATTAGATATGTTTAAAGAAGAAAGAGAAGGACAGGGGCTGGAGAAGAGCCGGGGAAGGGAGACTGGTAAGAGCCAAGGTCAGAAAGGAAGCAGGGACAGACCGTTAGGCCCGCACAGGCCCTGGCAAAAAGCTTGCTGCCCTTCTGCTTGCTGGCTTGGTTCTCACTCTGCTTTAAACAGACTCCCCCGTCTCTCTCTCTCTTTTTTAATTTTTAAAAATTTTTTAATTGATTTCAGAGAGGAAGCGAGAGGGAGAGAGATAGAAATATCAATGATGAGAGAGAATCACTGATTGGCTGCCTACTGCATGCCCCACACTGGGGATCGAGCCTACAACCTGGGCATGTGTGTGCCCTTGACCAAAATTTAACTCAGGACCCTTCAGTCCACAGGCTGACACTCTGTCCACTGAGCCAAATTGCCTAGGGAAGACTCCCTCTCTTTAGCTTAAATGTGAACAGCTCATGGAAGTCTTCTCTTATGCCCCAGTTTAGGATAATGTCCTCTATTATTTGCTATCTTAATACACTGTACTTCTTTTTTTGACATACTTATTATAATTGAAAATAAATAATCATTAGTGTAATTATTTGTTTAACATCTATTTTTTTAATATTTTTACTGATTTGAGAGAGAGAGAGAGGAAAGGTTGAGAGATAAGAAACATTGATGAGAGAGAAACATCAATTGGCTGCCTCCTGTACACCCCCTACTAGGGATCAAGCCTGCAACATAGGCATGTGCCCTGACTGGGAATCAAACCAGCAACCTCTTGGTTCATGGGTCAATGCTCAATCACTGAGCCACACTGCCTGGGCTCAATATCTGTTCTTTAAGCTAGACTTAAGTTCCTTCAGGGTTGAGATTGGTTTATCTGGTTCACTACAATAGGTGAATTAAATTAATTTGGAAAACACATATTTTAATATGCCAGACATGTCGAAAATGCTCTATAGCTTCATAAAAATCAGATGATATAGAACTCACCACATTGTCATTTCGGAGGAGAGGGAGGAAAAAAACAAATTGTTATGTTCGGTTCTCTGTATTCTAAGTACCTTCTCTCTTGCCAATCTCCTGCCAACATCTTATTGGCATTCAACTAAAAAATGTATTTCCATTTTACATAATGGATTAATTACACCACAGATTATTTTTTCTAATCCACGTCCTTAGGACATGTGGCATATCTATTATCTCAGAAAATGTTTATTTGTTTTGTTCTATTGCCCAGTAAGCTCATTCTAAGTTCAGACCCTGTGTGTGTGTATTTATACGTAGGGAATGTGTCACATTAAAACCAGAGAAAATCATCTTCTAGATGATTCCTTTACATGGAGTAAATCAATCCTGTCCCTCACATCTACTGGGAAAGCACAAGTGGCACTGGAACATCTTCAGAGTGGTTTATGCCCTTGACAGGTCAATCAGAGGGGAGCTGAAACTGAAGAAGTCATATGCCATGGTGCCAGCGGAAATGAGAATTATACCACTCATACTAACGAGTGCATTTCCAAAGGGACTATTTAGCGGTATTAGAAGTCTCTGAGCAGATGCCTCTGAACTTAAAATACACTTAATTCCTACGGATTGTCTTGTAATTAATTTACCCAGATAGACTCAGTGAGGAGAATGTAGGGCAAACCATCACATTGCTCAGCAGTTTGCAAACTTGGGGGAACACTAAGATAAATAATTTGATATTTTAAACATCTGAGTTCATTTCCCTTATAACTGAGAATCAGGAGCAGGATCTAGTAAAGAAAAGCACTTTTCCATGTCATAATCCAACTGCCTTAAAAAGAAAAAAAAAAAGGTCTGGCTACTGTACCAGGAAGGACTCCATGTAGCTGACATCAAAAGAATATCACTCATACTTGGGTTACAGCTTTTACTGCTCTGAAGTTGCCAGTCTGTAAACATCTCACTGAACGTGGGAGGCTTGCTCCTGACTGTTTTAGTTATGCCCACAGTGTTACAGCAACAAGCAGTGTTCACATGCCTCCCGTTAACACAGCTTGTATTTCATGAAGAGCAGCCAACTCTCCTGTGACCACTGACAGCTGTATTTTTCTAGTATTAAGGAGTATAATTTAGAAGTGCTTAGATTTTTTTAAGGTTTTATAAAAATTTGATTTTAAAAAATAACTATCTCTGGAGACGAAAGTGCAGTGGTGTGATGTTTGGATGGGCTGGTACACCAATGGGGAGGGGGGTGGTACTTGATGTGGTACTCTTTGTTTTTTTTTTTTCCTGCCTTGTTCAAGGGTCCACTGTCATTTCTTAAATCTCAACTTCATGGCCATCATAAAAATATTAGAGGTCGTTGGAATCCTGATAGTTGATATTTTAAGAAGATATAAGATAAGTGGACTTTTCTAAAATGAAGACGTATTTCTATCACTGTTTTAAATTCTAGTCTGTGCTCCTTTGGGGGGCAAGAGAGACATCTGTTATACTTTCAACAATAAAGATAAATTAAAAGAAAAAAAAAGAATGGTGTCCTATTGAAAGAAAAAAAGTGGAACAGAACACCATTACATAATTATCTACTCTAATAAAAGAATAATATGGAAATTAACCACCACTCCGAGATACCTAAGCCACGCCCACCAGCCAATCAGAGCGGCTGTATGCAAATTAACCCAGCCAAGATGAAGGCTGACAGCCACAGAGCTGGAGCAAACAGGAAGGCTTCTGTTGCAACTGCCTTCCTAGGCCAGCTGGGCCTCTGCTCAAGGCAACATAGTTTCAATTATAGAAGCCACAGAGTTGAAGCAAACTGGAGGCCAGTGATGGAGGAAACTGCCTGCCTACGCCGGTTGGGCCTCTGCTCATGGCAACAAAGTTTCAATTCTAGAAGATAAATAAACCCCAGAAATCTGATTCCAACCAGCCTTTGCTGGGACATTGGGTCAATGGGAGCTGTGGGCAGCTTGAAAATGGCCCTCAACCCCTCACCCAAGATGGCTAGGCACCCCAGTAGGGACCTGAACCCTGAAGAGACTGTGGGCAGCCTGAAAACGGCCCTCAGCCCCTCACCCAGGCTGGCCACACCCCCATGGGGTGAGGGTCCCCACTGGGGGGCTTGACCAGGCTGCAAACAGCCATCAGCCCCTCACCCAGGCTGGCCAAGCACGCCAGCAGGTGGACATCCCTTGAGGGGTCCCAGGTTGAGAGAGGGCACAAGCCGGGCTGAGGGAACCCCCGAGTTCACAAATTTTTGTGCACCGGGTCTCTAATATTATTATAATATAGGGTTATTATGTTTTGAAGTATGAATTAGAGAGAACTTGATAAAGTATGAATTAGAGAGAGTTTATTCTCCTGAAGAAAGCTCAAAGATTACCTGTTTAAAACAATACTGTACCTTTTTGTAAATGTAGTTTGCCTGATATCAGTTGGAAAGTGATTGAAGAAAATAATTATTCATTCATTCATTTAACAAATATGTTATTGAATTTCTTACTACATGTTGGTTTCTATTCCATATGCTTGGGATTTCTTTATTGCTAATCTTTACACAGACATGTAATAGTCTGCAGCTGATAAATGTGTTAAATGAAGAAGAAAATCTCCATCCCGAGGAATTTATAATACAGAAAGTCAACCGCAAAGAAACTGTCACTTTCAAAATATCATAATATTTCCAATCCTTGTTTTCTCTTCATTAAACTTTCCATGTCAGGTAGAGTAATTTGAAAGTTTGTGGGCATTTACGATAAGCAACCTATCGTGCTAATGACAAATTTGGGCCATTTTACACTGTGTGGAGGAAAATGTTAGGTATTAAAGACAGGGCACTGAACAGTTTATGTCTTACATTTTAATGCTGATAGGTTCATGTCAAAGGCTGTTATGATAGTGTGTCTCATTATGTGCATAGTATGAAAACTTTTTGTCAACACGTTCAAAGTAACTTTGAAATTAGGAATTTATAGCTTTATTATAAAAATCAGCCTGAACTTGTATTGTAAGTTTAATTCCATCTTGGCATTAACAAATGTGCCAATTTCCTACTCCTTTTCTGTCTTACTATGTATATGCTGTGCATTGATATTTGTCGAAGCAACCTGACGTTGTGGCAAAAGCATGGAAATGGGCTAAGGGATCTTGGTTCTACACCTGGTTCTGCCCCTACCAAGCTGTGTGACCTTGGACAAATCACTGAAACTCCAGATTTGCTCACCAGAAGACTGAACTAGTTGAGTTTATGCATACTGCTACTTATAGACATTCTCTTTTCATCACTTCAAAACTTGTTGATTATTTGTTTCATTATTATTTCTTTGAATCTCTTTTCATATAATCACTAGTGGCTCAGTGCACGTATTTGTGCACATTGAAAGGAAATTAATTAGAACAAATATTTTAATATCGCTATTCACCCTTTAAAATAGAAATATCAGAGATGAAAGAAAATTAGTAAAATGTATATGAAAATAAGGTACAACTTGATTAATAAATAAACAATTAGAATATGACATAACAACAATAAAGACATGATATAAAAACATGATGTAAAAACATTGATAAAAACAATGACTGATAAATTGATTAGACTTATTCTAACATCTCCCTGTATACAACATTAAGAGTAAAAACACTTTCAGAGTGCTTGACTAATTTCTTTTGTGATGAATTATTTACAACTTTAACTTTAATGTCACACACTCTTCGAACTCAAGAGAAAGTAACATATGACTGACCGTGACTGAAAAAGGGTTCAGATAGGAATATTCCTACTCTGAGTTTGTCCTTGTGATTTATTAATAGTCATTGCAAATGCTAGCATCACAGGAAACTGTCTTTGAATTAATTTAAATGGGAGGCCAGTATCAGATGGGGACAAATCAATTCTTGGAATCAGAACAACCTCTCCTACTGCAGATCCTGTTAATACTTCAGCTTTGATTATATTAGGTCACAATCTTGTGATAATAAATCTAGTATCATTACTAAGACCCCATTTACTATTAAGATTTCTCAGTAGCATGAGGATTCCACCTACTTTCAATTTTAATTTATGACATGGCATTCCCGAAGTATTTATTTCTTAATAAATACTATTAAGAAATTTGATGCTGGCTTCTTTCATCTTCAGAGGTACATTGTGCCAATAGTTAGTCTTCAGACATATTCTGTTGGCAACACAGCTTTCTTTCAGCTTCAGAATGTCAATAAAAACAACCAAATTCACGATGGACAATGACAGATCGAAACACACATGTGCGATTGGCACCAGCAAGAGCTTTATATGTGTGAGTCAATGTTTAGTTTTGAGCCAGAGGCCCGGTGAGGCCCGGTGCACAAATTCATGCATGGGTGGAGTCCTTCAACCTGGCTGGTGATTGGGGCCAATCTGGAGGGCTAGCCAGTGGAGGGGAGGGATTGTGGGAGGTTGGCTGGCCATGGGAGGTTGGCTATGGGAGTGCACTGACTACCAGGGGCAGCTCCTGTGTTCAGTGTCTGCCCCCTGGTTGTCAGTATATGTCACAGTAACTGGTCGACTGGTTGTTTGGTCATTCTGTTGTTTAGTCATTTGGTTGCTTAGGCTTTTATATATATAGATATGATGATTTCACCTGCCAGATCTTTTAGGGAATCTTGCTTAATTGACTAGGGACAGAATAACAAAACAGTTCAACATCTCCTACGGTAATTGTTGTTGTTGATGTTTGGAAGGGGCATTTGATCTAAAAAGTTTGCTTCCATCACCACCTCCAAGGGAAAAATGGCTTCAGACACAGTCACCTTTTGCCACACTCAGGGATTACCATTCATTTTAATGTTCATGTAAATTATTTAGAATAACCTCAGGCTTTCTCTAGGTCTTTGAAATTAAATTTCTAGTAAATTACTTAAAATGCATAAGAATTTGTATAATTTTTAGTATGGTGCAAACCCCAGATTGAAAGTGCTTCATCTCTATGTTCTAGCATGTGGCATGAGGGCTGGCATGCAAGAAGCTGGTGTAGAATGAAATAGGTCGATTTCCTCTGACTTCTAATATGGCTCTTCCACATTTTGCAGGAGATGTGTTTTGTGTAGGTAGAAGTGTTTTGTACTGACCAATATTTTCAATATGGTAGCTTTTTGAGGCAAGTGTGAGGCAACAACTTAATGGAACAATCACCCGATCATAGTTCCATTTTATAACCTTGGATGTGCTTCTAGATAAATCATGCACTGTCATATCACTTCTTCATCTGAGAAATGAAGGTCTAATTCTAGTGGCTTCTGAGGTTCTTTCACCATTAAAATTCTTTGATCAAAATTTAACTTTTTATGCATTAATTAGCCTGTACTAACTTATAAAGTTTCTGTAATTAGCATCACCTTTGAAGAAAATTTGATTCTTAAGACTTTCAAGTACATGTTTTGAATTACAGTATAGTGATGATGAGCACATATTTTAGAGTTGGATCAGCCTGGGTTCAAATCTTGACTCAAACATTTGTTAAAAATGAATTGCCATTCCTCTATCAAGCTGTAAATGGGGATGATAATAGTGTCAGCTTCACAGGGCTGTGGTCAGGGTGAAATAAGGTAATATATGTAAGCACTTAGGACAATGCCTGGCACAGGTAACTATTATTCTTACTGTAACCACACTGGGATTGAGATCACTATGCAGAAAACCACTATAAATACATTTATTTAATTCTGGCTGGAAAATAATGGCAACAGGGAAAGACTAAATAACTTTACTGATTGAGCTATACTTCAGATTCAGTAGAGCTCTCTCATCTGGGTGGGGAAATGTCCACAGAGATGAGAACAGCAGTTCCATATCAGAGTGGCATGTGTACTGGTAAATCATCCCTTACTGTTGCACTCGTCAAATGAGCAAATGAAAGAGCATCTTTTGGCAATGGAGCGATATGTATAAATTTAATTTATTGATACACATGGCTGTGGTTATTATTTTAATCTTCCTCTCTAGGTGTTCTGTAAGAAAATATAAGTCTTGTGTTTACTTCTGTTTGTTAATGCTTTGATAAATCAGACATTTTTAGTATTCTATCAATGGCATAAGTCTAATTACCTTATTGTATTCTGATTTATTTCTTGCCTTACTTTCTTTGCATCTGCAGCCCAACAAATGAGTCTCTGAAGAGATATATGTTATGATACAGTGTCAGTGAAATTAATCCTGATCAATTTTAAAGTTCACGTTTTTATTTGATGACTTTCAAGGGAATCACTAAAACTGAGATTGACTTGGTCTCTTCTTTTGTTGGTTAAATATTGTTGTTTGAAGGCAGTGGAGCCGAGTGAAGAAAAGGGCCCTTCTTGCACTCTTAACTCTGTCCATTTCTGAAGAAACGCCGCAGCAACTCCTCTTGTCTACATACAAAATGAGGCTAATTGGTCAAAAGGAACACAAGCTATAATGGGATTGTAGCTTGGCATCTTACCAAGGCAAGAAGCCTAAATTGATCTGAAATGAGAGAATATTGGGTGCTGTTGAAAACCTACCTCTCATCCTTTCAGTTTCTCCAAACATTTTAATTTCCACAGTAATAAAATTATTGTTTCATGTCTGTATAGTGTTCTAAAGCTAACAACTACTCAGGGAGATAACTTGGGGCAGATATTACCTTCCCCTCTTCTCTGGTGGGAAAACCATGACTTAGAGAAAGGAAACCATGTGGCCAAAATCACACTGTTAACACATTCAGAGTGAGGATTTCTGATAAGTGGTTATGTGGTCCACATTTGAAAAAAAAAAGAGAGAAGAGTTTGCACCCTAGTCAATAAGAACATTGAGATGACACATTGTTTAATAACAAAGATAATAAAATGAAATTCTGGATAATATTTAGGGCTTACATTTTCATACAAGAACATTTAAAAGCACTTATCTAATCTGACATATAATTGTCCAATTCTAACACAAATGATACAGAGACTAGTTGATTAAGAAAAACAAACAATCTGGGGCAGGAATTTCTGTCTCCCCCACCCCCAACACACACACAATTGAAGCTTGCCAAGATTTCTACCCTGCTAATATAAAATATAGTTGTGTATAACCTTCACACTAGTTATAATGATCTTTATCCTTACATGGGTTATTCATGTATTTTTTATTTTTGTAATGCCATTTCCCCCCTTTTGTCTGTATCTATTCACATAAAAGGCAAAGAAATCTGAATGTTTCCAGAAAAAAAAAATCTATAATATTGTATAGGTAAGTATGACATCCAAACACGTTGTTGCTATTCAGTATTGCCAAAGTACAGTTAACTACGTTTTTTTTAAATTCCTGGTTTGCATTTTAAACTTTATCTCATGCTAAATATAAATACATATTGAAAGAAGTGGCCATCATGCAATTAAATGGAAAATGGAAAATAATATCAATTTGATGATGACCAGCATTTGATACTTGTAAAGCTGGTGCTATTTATAGGAGAGGAAAAAACCCGAACACTAAAAGCACAGAGATTTTGATTTCTCTACATTCCTATTCAAGGACCTGGGTAAATAAATGTTTGAATGACCACAGTCAGAATATATATACAGATTATTGAGAACTACCCCCCTTCCTCTGCAAACCTCCCCTCAGTGTGACTACCAAAAAATCAAATCCCGAGGAAACTTTGGCTAACTTTAAATCGCATATCTCATTGTTCTTGGAGCAAACCAATTTTATTTTTTTGCCTCTTTTTTTTTTTAATCTTTAATGTCAAGCAAACATTTATTTCAGGTGCAAAGCCTCAGGATATGTTAGTGAAAACAGTGGCTGGGCTGGGCTGGCGCTTACTGCCCACTAAGTGGGTGGGAAAAGGGTGTTGTGACCCTCTTACCCTTCCCACCAGTCTCCCTAACAGCTTTGGCCTTCGGGTCAGCTCAATTTCCCCTCCACTGAGTGGCCATTACGGTGCCTGCTCGGTGATAAATGCTTTATGTAAGAGACTGCATTGCCGGCAGCTAGCGCTAGGGAAGTCTGCCACCGGGGCCAGCCAGACAAACTAGTATGCTGGCCCGCGATGGACTGGTTACCTAGCAACATGCCTGGCCTCACCAAAATGAAGAGACCCACAAACAAAGATGAAAAGGAGATAAAACGAGTCCAAGTACAAGGGGTGAGGAGGTTAATATTCCTCTATCGAATAACTTCGTTTTGGAGAATTGCATTTTCACCTTTTTTTCCCCCCAAAGCTGAAGGTGGAGACATGGATTGGAAATTAAATTAGGCCACATTTGTATTTTTAAAAAATGTTTTCTTTTATGCAGAGTTTGTTTTTCCCCCTCTCTCCACAATCTTCTAACTCTCTCTCTTAAAGTGGAAGGAGAAGCTATGTTAGAAGGGAACATATGATGGGTATATAAATATTGAATTTTTTTTACACCATCAATGCTGTGTGGCGCTGGGCAGGTAGCTTGGAATCTCTGTTGCCAAAAGAGGATGGCAGAGGTAATATATTAAACACAATAGGAGATTAAGGAGCGATGTTTTATGACAGGGAAAGACTCTCAATTTCCTTAAATTTGAACACAACTAACTTGTACTCTCTAACTAACTTAAAATGTTACCTTAAAAATTAGTGAAAACTGTGCTCAATTAAATAAATGGCTTTTAGCTTTGAGGTTCAGGGTGGCCCCCAAATTATTAGGCTAGTGTGTGTACAGATGTGTAATTTTCAGCATCTACTATGTGCCAGGTATCATACAAGGCCCTTTAAAAAATGTGTACTAGCGTTTGTCAGGTAAAAATGAATGAATGCATCCAGGTTCACTCAAAAAAGTCATTTGACAAAATTTTTGTATTGCCTACCAATCCAAGGGCTAGTATGTTGATACTTCCTACCTAGAGCCATAATAGGACATATAACTAAATGCAATATTTATAAAATTGCTCGAATCCCCTCCTCCTAACTATTGTCCCTCCTTTAAATCCCCTCCCCTGTAGTACACTCTGCCAAAGTTAATTGCAAAGTTATCTTGAGTCCTTTGCTTAAGATCCTCATTTGGTTCCTTGTCGTCCAAACTCCTTATCATGACCCATAAAGCCCTTCCCAGCCTGTCTGGTCTCTGACTCCCCTGTACTGTAGTCACAGACTTGCTCTTAGTTTCCTGGATACACCATGCTTTTTTATGAGCTCCTTCCGGCCTTGGCTTATACTGTTCCTTGTGTGAAGAATATGCTTCCGTATTCCCAAACTCCTGGTCCTTCTTTAAGATCCAGGACACATGCAGATCCCTTCAGTATGTCTCCTAGGTCTCACCTTGTCAATCCCCATCTGTAAGATGGCATTAATAACAGTGTCTACTTCATATGGCTGTTGTAAGGAATAAATAAGTTAATAACACAGGAAGTGCTTAAAGCCAGGGAAGGCATGTTGCAGGCACCCAATGAACATTAGCTATTGTTGCTCTTATTATAAAAGTCTCAAATGTAGTATTTGCATGATAATCACTGTTCACATATTTGTCTCACCCTTCAGATGATAAGCTTTTCTTCGGGGCATGAAGCCTGCCTTAGTTAGCTTTGCAGCTCCTGTGCTGGGCATCTGCTTGCCATTATAGTAGGTACTCAATAAAAGTTGTTGGAATAATGAATGAATAAGTGAGTCAATGCATAATGTCTTTAGGGCTGCTTGGGTTAATGAGGGATTTTGTTCTCTTTATGGTTTAGTGTCCATTCTCTTCAAAACAAACTTTTCACACCTAGTAAACTCTTCTCGTAAGGCTTTTGGTTGCAGGATGCTCACTAATAAAAGCACTCTCGTCTCCATCCTCTACCTCTATTGGAAAATCATCATAAACTCTCTTTTATTACATGGCTGAACGTAGACGCTTGAATTCAGGCGTTGCCTGGAAAAGCCCCTGTAAAGTGATTGTGTTGTGTGTTTTTTGTTTTGTTTTTTTGTCTCATGGCTGTTAGATTTAGCTTCACTGCAGAGTGCCTGTGAACTTCACGGGGCTCAATCTTTAAGCCAGCACTCGGACTTCTTACCTACTTATCTCAAGTTATCTGAAACAGAATCAATGTGATACCTTAAAATAATAATAAAATGCACTTATTTACCTATCTGCTTCAAAAAACTCATGTTGAGCACCAAGGACTCTTTTTAAAAGTAGTCTCAAATTTGTGGCCTGGCCATAGCGTAAAATTGCAGGACCACCATGCCATGTGACACTGTAGGTGTACAGTATTAAAACGAGGGCAGGGATGAGAGAGCAGGACATGAGCATGAGTGTCCTTTCCAAACAGAGAGAAATCACTTCCCAGTAAACAACTGGAAGTTTACTTTTCAGTGAACTTAAAAGCCTGACAAATCTGTGCTTTTTTTTTTTCTCTTTTACCTTAAAGAGAGGCAGACTGTACATGTTGAAAGAACCTGGTCTTTGGAGCCAAGCTAAGCTGGAAACAAGCTTTGTTTTCCCATTTAACGGGACAGGTTAAACTGGCCGACTTGTTTAACTTTTCTGGCTCTCAGTCTCCTTATCTGTAAAATGGGACTCTTCCTGCCAGAAGTCTCATGAGGAGCAAATGAGACACCACATGTAAAAACACGAAGGACAGCGAGTGTTCAATCGTTACACCATATTTACTAGCTCCCCCCCCCTCCCAGAGCTCTTTACTTTTGTGGTTCTTATTCCCATCTAATAAAACAACCCCCCACAGCCCATCCTAGCTCTGTCCCTGAGGATTTTCTTTTCTGTCACCACTGTTCTGGCCTCCAGGGACTGGCCTCTTTTTTAAAAAAGGCTCTGGCCCCCAAGTAATTCTTTTTTCTTGCTCTCTTTGAGATGCTTGGGAATAGATATCAAAAAAGAGTAAGTGACTCAGGGTTGGCGGTGGGGGGACATGAAAAGTGCCAAAAATATATCCATAGTTGGCTCACAAAACAGGTCTATAACTTGGGCCTTGAACCTTGGCTGTTTGGCTTCAGAGCTTGTACTTTAACTGCTCTTCTATGTCTACCTACAAATATAACAGATTGTTTGGGAATAGCAACATGGCACTGGAAAGGACTCTGGGTCAGTCAGGATGAACTTGAATTCCCCCCTCATTCACAGATATTTAGGGGAGCCTCTCCTATCCTAACTGCGTGTATGGTGACCGTGATGGGCGTGGCCTTCACCTCCGTGGAGCTTACAGTCCACTTAAAGTCCCTGACGCCAGTGTCTTCATCCACAAAATAGGAGGAGAGCCCTCTTCACCCTGTGCTGAAAAAAGGTGAAATAATGCTAAGAGACTACTGAGCACTTCATTTGTATGCCCAGGACTTTATAGACAGTGTCTTATTCATTCTCCCAACCACTTGGATGCTATTTTATGCCTAAAGAAATGAAGGCCTCTTGCTCAGGTTGTCCCAGGGTGGCCAGGCTGTCTGCTGCCAACACATGTGCTCCTGATACTCTGCTAATGAATGGGAAGCAGCTGGCAGAGTCCTGGGCACATATCGCAAGTGGTAAGTCAACAGTCCTCTCTTCCTTCCATCCATCCTCCACTCTGAGGTGCCCAGGTAGTGAGGGGGGCAGGGAGAGAGAGATGGAGAGAGAGAGAGAGATCACGAAATGGAGGGAGAGAGAGAACTAGAGGGAGAGAGAGATCAAGGAGAGAGAGTTGGAGGGAGAGAAGGAGACAGAGAGATAAAGAAATGGAGGGAAGGAGAGAGAGAGAGAGAGAGAGAGAGAGAGAGAGAGAGAGAGAGAGAGAGAGGAATTGACAGACGGTGCCCTTCACAGCTCTCCCTAAGGTGGTCCTGCAGCCAGTACCCAGAGTCATTAAACCTGCCTGCGCTCGGTTTGGGTTTCCCAAACTTCAGTAGTTACGAAGGTCTTGTAATTATATTTGGTAATTATATTCGTGACTTTTAAGTGATTTTAATCACTCTTCCTTTCTCAGTTTGCACTTTTTAATTTGTTTCCTTGTCCCTCACTCTTTCTCTCAAATGCACAGGCCCAGGCCTATGATAATGAATGGACTCATACTAATTATACGGCTGGGATTCCATCAAAGGGCTGGGCTGCTGCTGCTATTTCCATCAGTGACTTGAGCAAAGGGGTTTGCGCTCATCAGGGTCTTGATGGGAATTTGGCCTGGCAATCAGGACCTACTTGCTCTGGATGCTGCACACATGTTGCTCTAGAGAAAAACAACTTCAGAATCACTTGCTCTCTTAGTGACATGCTGATACATGTCTCTTTGGTCTGAAATTACCATCTACAAGTAAGTTTGAAAAATGTCTTAGCTGCTTAGAATGACATGATCTTAAAAGGGGAGGTCTTTGTGCCAAGAACATGTCTTTCATTGACCCTAATTGATGATTTCAAAAGATTCCTGGGATCTGAATTATTTACCACAAAAAGAACGTGCAGACATGGAGAGCTTAGACCTTGGAAACTGGACACACTCTCTTTTCAGGGACACAGATACCAACATTTTACCAGCACCTTAGTTATTTAACCATTATTTAATTCTCACACAGCAGCTCTATGGCTACCATTAGTCCCATTTGCAGACAAGAGAAATGAAGCACAGAAAGATTAAGTAACTTGCTTAAGACCTCAGAGCTAGGGGGTGGGATTCAGGCTCAGATCTTTGTAACTCCAAAGCCATTGCTATTCCAGGTCACTATGTCTAGAGGAAAAGAAGTTCCCACAGTTGGTCTAGACCAGGCATTTGCGTGAGAGGGGAAAGGAGGGTCTGGTGGGTGATAAAATTGCTGCAGGGGATGATGAGGAAAATTAGAGCAGGTGTCCCAGGTAAAGAGGTAAAGCGCATTGGGAAGCTTTGGTTGTAGCCTCAGGACAGGGATGGAGGGAGGAGTCGGTCCAAGGTGATGAGAAGCTCGGACAAGAGAAAGGCTAGGTGTCAGGGTCCTCAGCAGGCGATGGAGATGGGCTCCTCATACGAAAGAGAGTAACACTGGCACTGAGCATGTATAAGAGGTTCTAAATGATGGTTAGTTCGGGGCCTAGTTTCCAAGACGGTTGGCAGTGGCTAGGAAGGGTTCAAAGAAACAGACGACCCATAGTTCCTGCCCCAGAAATTCACAATGGGATTGGGTGAAAGTATGTGTGCACTTACACTGGGAAAAAATTACAATGTCAGGCCACATGGGAGAAGTGTCAAAAGAGTGGGGAGAAGTAAAAAATGCTGTATTTACTCCATCCCTCCCACCATTTATTCCAAGGATAGAGAGCAGCACTTCCTGACCTGCCTCCTTGCCTTCCTCTCCAGGCTGCCTTTCATCATCCTCTCCTCCACATCACAGCCACTGTGTCTCTGTTATGCCACCTCTTATTTCTAGAACATGGCGTATACCAATGCCCACCTGGAACCCTCTTTGCCTGACCACCAGTCCCCAGGTCTTAGCATCATCCTCATTTTCAAGAAGCTTCCTCTGATCCTTATCTTGCCAAATGGGTCTTTGTCCATCTCACCACCTGTGCTCCCAGGTGTCATGTAAACTCTGCAGGAGCTGGCACCAGGTTTGTTCTCTGTGGCACTCCCATACCTGCACAGAGTTGGTACTCAATGCATGGTTGTTTAATGAATTCATTCTTTGGTCACTCAGTGTCTAGTATGTGCTGGGAACTCTTCAAAGACAGTGGTCCAAGAGTTCTATGTGCATTAACTCCTTTAAGGCTCATTACAACCCTATGAGATGAGAACTATTACCATCTGTAGAACTATTACCATCTGTAGAACTATTACCATACACGAGGAAACTGAAGCACACCACCTAGGAGTCTGGTGCCAGAAATTGTACTCTTATCCACTATGTTAGATTGCCCTAAAGTTAGTCACAATAATGCACACATCAGAACATGGAGGAATTACTCTTATTTTCCTGGAGTCATATTTCTTGAAGTTATAGAGTGAATTGAGTCCATTTTCATGAGGTTAGGCCTCGAATGGGGCTGTTCATGTAAACTCTGCTTCAAGAAGTTCCGGTTCAGGGGAAGTCCTGGACTAGTATCAGTATCATCACTTTTAAACAGGAAGGGTGACCAGAGGGATTTCCAGAAACATGAGGGAGGTTCAAGGAGGCTGGCTGCCTTCTCTCTGGAAGATCAGGTGTAGAGGCCTCATCTTTGTAAGTTTACAAACTAGTTGGACGGACTAAATATTGTTCATAAGTAATATCTGCTATAACTCATATCCTTTCAGAAAGTAAGGACATATTAGCAAGAGCTGGTAATTGAGCCTCCAACACCTGTAGGAGAAGAAACAGATGGAATCACTCCACTAACAGGGGATTTGGTTACATGTGAACTGGGCAAAGGAGAGAGAGGGGTAAAAATCACGCTGTTCTCAGCAATTCTGTTCATGATTGCTGCAGAAACAAGCATTCCCTCCCTGCCCCAAACATATTCATGCTTCCTCCAGACCTAGTTCACTGTTTGCTTGGCACCATGTCAGTAACATGAGGTTGGCCCATGAGCCCGGCCCATGAGCCCATACCTAAACTGTGTTCCTTAACAATGTGTGCTGCTTGGCTGTTTTGTTATGTTAAACCACCAACGCCTCCCCAGCAGCCCCTGGGTGCCAGGAACTGAGCTAGTCCAGTAGAGGCTGTTGGTGCCACACCTGTATCCCTTGATAGCAATCACCTGTTACTCTGCGTGAGGGCTTTTTCAGCTCACGGGAACATGTTTGATCTCTGAAGAGAGCAAGCCAGAAATGCTGGAGAGCTCATGCCCCTGGGAGTAGCCTCAACCAACACAGATGGGAAATTGGTGGTAGATGCCCCAGCCCCTCAGCCCTCAGTAGGACAACGCTAGGGCACTTTCTGCACAACCTTCCAAGCTCTCCAGAGCGATTGGTAACTTGCTTGAGAACACACTTCTTATTAGCTCCTTTCCCTCTGCTATTTCTCTTCACCACACCCACCCCTTGCTGTCCTCCGGGACCATCTCCCAAATAAACAACTTGCACTTGAATGCTTGTCTTAGAGTCTGCTTCTGGGGAACCCCAAACTAAAACAGCTGGGCCCTGGGGATATAGAGACAATCAAGGCAGTCTCTACCTTCAAGATGTTCCCAGGCTAGACATTGAGAAAGACAAAACAACCCAGTGGTTGTAAAAGTGTGGGAAATGCTATAGTGCAGGCATGCACAGGGGGTTGTGGAACACAGAAGAATCGTGGGAGTGTGTAGGTGGGCAGTCTGGAGCAGTCAGAGTGAGCTTGCAGGAGGAGGCCAGCTGTGTTAATTGCTTGCTTCAACGATAAGTATCATGTTATAAAATAGTTGAATATTTACGGAATAAATGATCTATAAAATGACCTCTGTGTATATACAGTTACAGAAACACTATAAAGTGACATTTTTACTAAGTCAGGCTTTTTGGTCCTAAGGGTTTATGTTCTGAGGAAGTACTGCTATGACATGGACCCATTCGCTCCATCATCATTCCTGTGCACCTAGGTCCCTGGAGGCACATCTCCCCAAGCACCATCCTGCCCAGTGAGCATGGACAAGCACACTAACACCTGTGCTCTGAAAGCCCCTTGTATGCACACCTCCCCTAGGGCATTACATTTTGTCTATGCTCCCTGGCACCCACCACATGTCCTTAGTGGTGTCCCCATTGTTTTCTTTTGCTGACATCAAAACAATTTGTTAATGAATACCTTTTTCAAAATAAATCTTTATTGTTCAGATTATTACAGATGTTCCTTTTTTTTTTAACCCCCATAGCTCCCCTCCACCTGGTTCCCGCCCCCCATTCCCTTACCCCTGCCACTGTCTTCATCCATAGGTATAAGATTTTTGTCCAGTCCCTTCCCACACCTCTCACATCCCCTTCCCCCCGAGAATTGTCAGTTCATTCCCTTTCTATGCCCTTACTTCTATTATATCCACCAGTTTATTCTGTTTGTCAGATATTTTTATTGACTTAATTGTTAGATTCACTTGTTGATAGATATGTATTTGTTGTCACTTTGTTGTTCATAAATTTTATCTTTACCTTTTTTTTCTTCTTCCTCTTCTTAAAGAATGCCCTTCAGCATTTCAAATAATTCTGGTTTGGTGGTGATGAGATCCTTTAGCTTTTCCTTATCTGTGAAGCTCTTTATCTGACCATTAATTTTACACGATAGCTTTGCTGGGTAGAGTAATTTTGGTTGTAGGTTCTTGCTATTCATCACTTTGAATATTTCTTGCCACTCCCTTCTGGCCTGCATGATTTCTGTTGAGAAATCAGCTGACAGTCGTATGGGTACTTTTTTGTAGGTAACTGTTTTTCTCTTGCTGCTTTTAATATTCTCTGTCTTTTGCCCTTGGCATTTTAATTATGATGTGTCTTGGTGTGGTCCTCTTTGGATTCTTTTTGTTTGGGATTCTCTGTGCTTCCTGGACTTGTAAGTCTATTTCTTTCACCAGGTAGGGGAAGTTTTCTATCATTATTTCTTCAAATAGGTTTTCAATATCTTGCTCTCTCTCTTCTTCTGGAACCCCTATAATTCTGATGTTGGTATGTTTGAAGTTGTCCCAGAGACTCCTTACACTATCTTCATATTTTTGGATTCTTTTTTCTTTTTTCTTTTCAGGATGGATGTTTTTTGCTTTTTCGTATTTCAAATCTTTGACTTAGTTCTGGCGATCCTCTAGTCTGCTGTTGGATCTCTGTATATTATTCTTTATTTCAGTCATTGTATGCTTAATTTCTGACTGGTCTTTTTCCATTTTTTTGGTATTCTCATTAAGATCCTTGGAGGTCTCACTTAGTTCCTCAGAGGTTTGTAGAAGATTCTTGAATAGCCTTATAACTGTGGTTTTGAACTCTATATCCAGTAGTTTGCTTTCCTCCTTTTCTTTCATTTGTGGCCTGTTTTTTTGTGTCTGCATTTTGGCTGCTTCCCTGTGTTGATAGAGTGGCTTTGTGTGGTAGGTGTGCCCTTGGGCCCAGTGGCTCAGCCTCCCCAATCACCTGGGGTGGACACTCTTGGTATACACCTTTGAGGGCTGGGTGCACAGTCTTGTTGTAGTTAAGCCTTGATTACTGTTGGTATAACTGGGAGGAAATGACCTCCAGGCCACTTGATTGCAAGGCCCGCTGTGTCCATAGTGGAAGAACTGCTGTGCAGGAGACACCCTTATGGAGCAGGACTTGCTTCAGTAGGGCTTTGGTGCTCATTGAGACTGCCTCTTGAGTGTGTCTTCTATGGATGTGAGGAGTTGAAATCTGGTATCTGACCACTGGGTACACTGGCTCCTGTATCTCCAAGGAGGTATAAAGTCAGCTGCTGTGTGAGTCCACCCAGGAGGTGGTGCAGCGAGATCTATAGATTTCTCCTCATTGTTCGGGGTTTGGAACTTTTGGAGTTCTCTGTCCCAGCTGCAGTCTGTTAGGTTAGGCTGCAGGTGGACAGGCGCACAGCTTGGGTGGGGTTGTAAATTGAGTGGCACGGGGTCTCAGAGAATCACCAGGGCAGAGCAAACAGCGATGGCTGTCCCTCAGCTGTCTCTGCAGCTTCTCCGCAGCTTCTCCATGTTTTGGCGTTTCTGCATTTTGGTGTCTCCTTGCCCTTGGGTCCCCAAGTCTCGGAGCGCTGTGTCAGTGATCACCACCGTGAACAGCTCTGCTAGAAAGCCACTCTTGCCTTCCACCCATTGCCAGACAGCCCAAAATGAGTTCAGTGCAGCCCCGGAGCTTGTATTCCCCTTCCCCGAACCCAGGTGCCGCCACCGCCACCACCATTTCGTGCGTGTCCGTACCTCTCCATTCTTGGCGCCTCTGCACCTTCTACCCAGTCTCAATGCACTCCTTATATTGCCTTCTAGTTGTAAACTTTCCACTTCCCTGGTTCTGAGGATGGCTGTTTAGCTTTATAGCTGTAGTTTTAATGTGGTTGTGGGAGACAGCACATTCAGGTACATACCTTATGCCGCCATCTTGGTTCTCTATTGAATACTTTAAAAAAAAATATTTTTATTGATTTCAGAGAGGAAGGGAGAAGGAGAGAGAGATAGAAATATCAATGATGAGAGAGAATCATTGATTGGCTGCCTCCTGCATGCCCCACACTGGGGATCAAGCCCACAACCAGGACATGTGCCCTGACTGGGAATCAAACTGTGACCTCCTGACTCATAGGTTGACACTCAATCACTGAGGTATGCCAGCCCAGCCACTGAATGCTTTAAAAAAAAAATTTGCTACTGAACCCTAAGCTTCATGAAAGGAGGGAGCTTTCTGTTTTGTTAACCATTGTATACCCAGTATCACAACATTCCTGACATATAATGAGGGTTAGTAAATGTGTTCAATGACTGGATTGTAGTATGACTAAATGACTAAGAACTCATTGTAGAGAAAGGCAAGGCCTTATGATCATTGCATCACTGCTCCACAGCACATGGCCCAGCACTTGGTAAGCACCATTAAAAGTTTATCAAATAACTCTTTAAAAAACCCAGGGTTAAAGAATACTCTATATTAATGACAGAAGTTAACCAGAGCAGACTATTTTAGTTTTTTTCCTTTTCTTGGTTGCCACTTTTCTTCAAATAGAAAATCATTTCCATAATTATAGTGGTCATCACAGAGCTTGTATGTTAACCACCCTTCCTACTGCTTCAGCTGTCTCAGTTGCATCATCAGCGCTCAGAAGATGTTTGGGACTAGAAGCCAAGTTCATGGGGAATAAAGCAGCCACTGTCAGTGTAATTACCCAAACAAGAGCCCGGCCAAGAGTTAGCCTCTCAATTCCTCTCTCAAGTCCAGTTCTTACAGGTGGTCAGGTTACTTTCAAAAAGGAGATAATCTTTCTCAAAAGTGAGTTGCTATATATCCCCAAGAGAAGCCACACAAGAAAGCTAGTTCCCAGAACTTGTGAAAGCAGCATGCCTGCCTTCACACCTGTTTTAACTTGGGTCCTCTCTTGGCAGGGCTCCCATTGGGCTAGTACCTTTCATAGGACTTGCTTTAATCTCCCTTAAGAAGCTCTGTGCTATGGAGAGTCACAAACCTTGGACACGAGCTGGACGATTGTTTACTATAAACCCTTGCCTTCTAGCTGATCCCTTTGTGAACTGTCCAAGAGCAACCACGGCTTCATGGAATGGATTTTTCACACCTGATTTTAAGCCTATTCTGATGGTGGAAAGTAGTGATCACATCAACAATAATTATGATTAGTATTTATTGACCTATGTGTGCATTATCACTTAATTCACAAAACATCCCCAGGAGGTAGGTACTATGATTATTCACATTTTTAAGGTCAGGAAACTGAGACTAAAATAGATTAAGCAACTTGTCCAAGGCCATGTAGCCAGTAAGTGGTGGAGCTAGGATTTAAAATGCTGGATTCCAGAGCCCTCTTGGGCTCACAAACAGGACATGAAAAGGCAAAATCCTCTAGAAGACCAGAAAGAACAGTTACATACCCTTCTGCAATGTGAGTCTATAAAGGATATAACTTTTCATGGGGGCGTCTTTGCTAACAGATCTTATATAGGGAACAAAGGACATAATACTGAACAGGTAAATGGTTAAGTGAAACCTTAGCTTCTTACTGCAGTGAGGAAATCCACTAATGTATTTTATGATTTGATGGTGGATAGATGTAATGCCCAGGCCGAGCAGAAACTGGAAGTCCAGTCTCTTGATCCTTTTACAATAGGTCACACTAAAAGGGCTGCAAGTAGCAAAACCAACATCCCAGAATATCTGCTAGGGACCAAATGCAACTTCTTTTTGCTTTTATTA
Organism: Murina feae; assembly: GCA_004026665.1. Lineage (NCBI taxonomy): Eukaryota > Metazoa > Chordata > Mammalia > Chiroptera > Vespertilionidae > Murina > Murina feae. The sequence continues at coordinate 3,226 of PVJC01024787.1, read as the reverse complement.
GTCATATTGGGCTAGACTGTGGGGCCCAAATCTCTGTGCCTTAAGACAGTACAGGTTCATTTCTTACTCAGGATGCCTGTTCTTCATAGGTGTCCTGCTCCTGATTGTTCCAGGCAGAGCTGTGAGTTAATGGAGCCTCCTACTCCTGGAATGTTGATGGTTGCTATCAATGTTGGAGAAGAAAACTGGGCAAATCATTGATTCCTAAAGGTTCCTGCCTGCAAGTGACACCTGTCATCTTTGTTCACAATTCACTTTTGAAAGCAAATGACACAACCCAGTTAAATTCAAGTGGGTGGGAGTATGTACCTAAAATAAAAAATTGAAATATTGGTAATCAAATATGGGGGAACATTAGTGGCTCCCCCATCAAATCCTTCAATCATACTCAAATACGCTTAATTAAGAACGGGTGAAATTGTTCAGGTAATAAAATAAATGATGATCATTTGAAGCAGGTGATCACATAATCCACCAGAACGTTTCATTTGGTCATTGTTTGTCAATTGGCCAGTCTTTCCCCATAGCCCTTAGCTTTTGAGGGCAGAGACTGTTCTTATTTATCTCTGATTACTTCGTGATTGGTGCAGTGGTAGGAACATGTGCATTGGTCATCATGGGCTGTAATAACAAAATGCTATAGACTGGATGACTTAAACAACCGAAATTAGTTTTCTCACAGTTCTGGAAGCTAGAAGTCCAAGATCGAGGTGCCGGCATGGTTGGTTTCCAGTGAGAGCTCTCTTCCGGTTTGCAGATGGCTATCTTCTCACAATGTCCTCACATGGCTTTTCCTTGATGTGTGAACATGGGGAGAGAGAGAGAGCTCCCTGTGTTTCTGAGCCCACCCCATGACCTAAGTTAACCTTAATTACTTTCTTATTCCTAAATAGCTACAAAAGGGTTTAGAACTTCAACATGTGAATATTAGGGAGATGCAAAAATCCAAATCTCTAACAGTATGGTAGGCTTCAATGTTTGTTTTTTAAATGAGTGAGTGAGTGGATGGATGGATGGATGGATGGATGGATAGATAGATAGATAGATAGATGATTCTACTAGTCTTCATTTGGTGTTCAGCCTCTGAACATGCCACTTTTTTCATTTTCCTCTTCATACCTTTTCTCTCTGGCACTCTTCTTCCTCGTGAGGCCCATTCATCTTTCAAGACTCAACCAGCACATTGCTGCCCTGAGGAAATGCCCTTCTGTACCTTCCCAAGCCTGAACTAGTCATTTCCTCTTCTCTTCTTCTGGAACACCTGATACCTCTCTCAGCTGGTATACTGATCACACTTAATTATAATTTTTTACACACTAGACCATCTGGTCTGTGAGCCCCTACAGAACAGGGGCTGGGAGGTATGAGGTGGCTGGCATTGACCATGGGGCCTGACTCATGTAGGTACCCAAAATGTGTTGGTCAAATAAATAAATGGATGAAGGGGTCTTCTAGCTATATCATATGTTCGTCTTCTAATGTGTGTGTGTGTGTGTGTGTGTGCATGTGTACTCCTATATTTTATAGGCAATTTACCCATAAGTCTGGGGCTGTCATAGCTGCAGGAGGATTGGAACATCAGTCATGCTTGTCATTAAAGCACATTCAAACTCATACATTGGAGACTGTCAGTCCTGTTGTCTCATCTTTGTTTGATTTCTTCTCAGCTAAGATGCCCATCTGGCACCAGCAGGCTTGATGCTGTCTTTGCAGAATCTGAGCAGTCCTCCCAGGTGGTAGGGAACACACCTGTTCAGCACTGTATCCCCAGAGCCCACCCTGAGGCATACGCATAGTACGTGCTTCCTAAAAATTTGTTGAATGACTGAATTAATTCACCAAGATCCCAGAAAGACAGGTCACTGAGCACCATTTTAAGAGATCGCAAGACTTGAATGAGAGGGGGAAAAAGATCATGGCATCATAGAAGCCTTGACCTAGAAGACACTCATGTCACATATGCTTGGAGGGTTCCAAACTGGTGTTATTTCAAAACCACAGAGGAGATATGACTCCCTCCTTCTCACGCAGATCTCTGGGAATGGCGAGCCCACGATATTTTAGCCTGCATCTTTGGCACAAACACAGGCTTCGGGGTCCAAAGGCAAGACCTGTGTCTTTCCTCCTCGTAGCGTCAGCTCGCCATTCTGTCTGCCACAGGAATGCATGTATGGCGCGGAGCTGATGTGGCCCGGCCCTTGTCCAGAAGGTGCCAGGGACAGAGCAACTCCCCATGGTAGTAGGAACTCAGTGAGTACATGTGGTGAGAGACAAAGTTGTAGGGTTAAGTGTAGTAAATATAAGGCATGTGAGCAGCAGTACCTGTTCCATTCGGGACACAGGAGCCCGGAAGGAGGCAGGCAGCCATCCATCAGCTTTTCCTATCTGCCTCTGCTAACGCGTCTAATTACCTCGCCTCCACCAGCAGGCCCTTGGCAGAGGCGGCGCTGGGCCTGCGCGGGCCTGGCAGCCGCGGCGCGGAGGGTGAACCCGGTGGCCTCCGCAGTCTATTTAGCAGGCTCTGAGATGTGTAAGTACATTATCTGCAAGGCTGCTAAAGAGCGCTTGGGGAGGATTTGTGGGTCGGTGGGAAGGACAAAGAAAAATGTTTTCTAATAAATTATTCACCATCTCACAATCCCTTTTGGGCAGATTGTTGCTCCGTTTGCCCCGCGCTGCTCAAAGCGCCTCTTCCCTCCGCATTCAGACGCGCGGTTTCTCACCTCCAGAGAGCAGCAGAGATCCCGGGCAGGCTGCTGCGGCTAATGGTGGCAATTAATAACTTGTCATAATCCCGAGGATGAAAGGGAAGGCGCCCCATCAGCAGGCGGGCCGTGGCGCAGCTCGCCGCTCGGAAGCAAATGAGGTGCAGGTGTGGCCTGCGCTGAGCGCTGCGCCCCACACCCGGCGCGCCGCCGCCGTGCCAAGCCCCAGACCCCGCTCCCCTCCCAGACCCCGCTCCCCTCCCAGACCCTGCTCCCCTCCCAGACCCCGCTCCCCTCCCAGGCCCCGCTCCCCTCCGGGGCAGCCCCGGCTCCTACTGTGCGCCTTGCTGCAAGAGACATCCCCCGAGCGTATCAATAAATCAGAGCTCTCGGCGCAGAGCCTTCCAAACACTTAATTGCACTCTGAGCACTGCTAACTCTGCCAGGCCTAACTCTGCGGTCTCCCCCTCTGCCCCCGCCCCCACTCCAGACTAGCTTGGGAAGAACTGCACGCTCCAAAC